>PVKZ01001694.1:0-102821 GCA_004027375.1 Macroglossus sobrinus | reverse complement strand
TGCAAAGGGGTTGCCCCAAGGCCCCCCAGCGAGTCAGGCCAAGCAATGCCCTTCCCCTGAGCTGTGTGGTTTCATTTTCTGGGCATCTTCTAGGACAGCAGAGAAGAAGGCGAGGGGGTGGGCAGGGTAGCTGGAGTCCTCGACCCCATGTCTACGTGGGGGCTCAGAGCCTAGGGAGAGAGGGAAGGGAGGAGGGTTATGAGGAAGTTGTTTAGAGTAGGGGCAGAGATGGGCTGTGGGGGGCGAGGAGTAGAGTCTTAATTCTGGATTTAATGCAAGATCATAATTAGTTACCGAAGGTGGGGAGAGGAAGGGAGCACCTGGTTGAGGGAACAGCATGAGCGGAGGCCAAGGGATGGGAATTAGCCACATTGCCCCGCACAGCCTCTCCCTGCCTCACTGGGAGTGGCAGGAGCTGGTTCTAAGCTTGCACTGGGCACTGTTCTAAGCACTTTCACGCAGACTCATTTATTCAGTCCTGACAACAACTGAGCCTCAGTTGTCAGGACTGAATAAGTAAATATATGTAAAGAACCGTTAAACCCAGTAAGTCGTACAGAGAACAGAGATTTGAACCTGGAGGGCAGCGGGGTGACCACCAGCTGGCTACCTTTGCAAATGAAAGGATTGTCAGAGGAGGAATCAGAACCAGAGGGAGAGATGGCCTGTCCAGGAATCCAGGGAATGGTGTGGAGTGGCCCGAGGCCTGGGGCTCCCTGCCCCTGCCCGGCCACAGCGGCTGTGTCCCTCATCCCTGTCAACCCTCCATTGTTCCGTCCTAGTCCGGCTGGAAGCCTGGGAGCCCCACAAACAGGGTTCAAACCCCACTCCTAACTCTGCTGCAGACTGGGGTGTGGCCCCAGCTCCTCAGGGCTTTAGTGGGGTGACGCTGCCCTTCCTCAGAGTGGAGGTGTGGCTTCGGCGAGCATGGCAGCCCTGGGCAGGGGTCTTCTTACCACCACAGTGTCCACTCCCAAAACCCAAGCCCTCCGGATCCTTGGAACCCTCATTGAAACACCCGACGCATCCCGAGGCTGCTAATGACACTGAGTGCTTTCCCCGGGGGACACTGGCTGACCCATTCCAACACAATGGAGACTGGGCCACACTGGGCCACGGATCAAGGAAGGGGCCACCGGCATCTCCCACACCAGGAACAGGGCGGTGAATGAAAACAGGACACCTGCCTTGGCAGCTTCTCCTCCGGAAGCACCAGGGAGTGGGGGAGGGGGGATGAAGGCTTCGGGGCGGGCCTTTGGGGTCCTCTCTGTCTCCACACCGACAAAAACCTAGCATCTTCCTTTAAGATGCTTGCCAAAAACTCAGAGGCCTTGTCCCAGCCCCGGACAGGTCTAGGGTTTGGCCCGGGCATCTATACCAGCTCCCATGTGCTGCTGAGGCCCAGCCAGGTGGGGAGCTACAGCTCAACTCCCCAGGAAAGGGTCCCCCCATAACAGCCCCGCTGACAGAGGCCACTCACTCTATCGGAGGCCACTCACTCCATCCACTCACTCCATCGCCTGAATCCTGATGCCTGAAATCAAGTCTCAAATTCACAGGAGGGGCCTGGATTTCAAGGGAGACCTCCAGCCGATCCCCACCCACTGTGAAACCCTTTGTAGAGCAAAGACTCAATTTTGTGTAACAAGTGAACAATCGCTCCCCATTTCCTCTTTGGGGTCAGTCTGAATATTCAGGGTCACTCAGTGCCCAGCACCACAGGATTGTCTTGGTAGACTGCTCCCACTCACCCCCGCCCTCCTCCTCCTCCCCCTCTGTCTCTCTCTCTCACACACACACACACACACACACACACACACACACACACCGCCAGTCTGGGTCTCCTCCATTTTACACAACTGACTGTGAAAGCCCCAGCGCCCGTCCTAGCTCAGCCACTGTACCCTTCCTCTGCCTCGCTCTCATCTGCAAAGTAGGGGTAGCTATAACACCCACCTCACAGGGCAGCTGTGAACGGAAACCTCTGGAGAGGGCGCCTGTCATGGGATAAGTGCTCAGTCAATGTCACCATTAGTGCCAGCTCGAAGTCACTCTGGGCTGCTCATCCTCCCTGAACTGTGCCCACGCCCCTCTGCCTCCACACGATCCCCTGCATCCCACTCCCACTGAACTCTATGTGGCCCCAAGAATATTCAAACCCAAGGTTGCACCTGCCCCGATAAAAGTGGACTGAGGGGAAACGCAAGCAAATGAGATGACTGATGGCTGGGAAAGGGTTCCATAAACTGGCGAGTGCTGCCCTACTCACACAGCCGCTTGCCAGGGTGGGAGCCGAGAGTTAGATCCCACTCAGACTCTAATTCTTGGGCCATTGACTAAAAGGGACGACGGGGTCCAGGAGAGACCAATCCCTTCTAGAATCCACCTTTGAGAAAACAGACAGGGAGGGCCTGGCTGCCAGGCCCAGGCTGTGTGTGCTGCTGGGCGCAGAGGGTGTGGCGTTTGTGGCCCTGGGCTCGGGATCAGCAAGGGTGGGGCGATCACTGCAGGTCTTGGACTGAGTGCAGGGACTTCCTTGAATGGTGCAACTGAAAAGGGGGCCTGGCAGTGTTGGACCCCCAGCCCTGGGCAGCTGGGCGGGATTCCCAAGCCCACTCTGGAGTCCGAGGGCAAGTTCAGAGCCCAGGCTCATCCACTGGCTCACTGTGTGCCTGGAGGCAGGATTTACAGACCACTGGTTTCACCTTCCTAAGTCTCACGTCTGTAAAATGGGGAGCGCCGCCTGGAAAAGTCTATTTTAGCAGATTCCCGGGAATCGGCTCCTGCGTGCTGCTTACCGCCACTGTGATTCCATGACCCCAGTCTGGCCGCAGGGTGGCCTCCTTCCTCCTTCCGTCAGCACTGGCAGAGCATGCACCAACTGTCCAAGGGGTGGATATGCAGAGCCCAGCCCAAGCCCAAAGGGCCTGCCTGTCTCTGCCAGGCAGCTCCCCCTTTCTGGCTACAACCCCCCAACCCAGACCAGGGCCCTCCTGCCTGCAGACCCAAAGCTGTCTCCCAAACAAATCTATGCTAATGAGCCGCTGCAAGGCGGGCCCACACATCTGCTGAGCACACGTTCCCCTGCAGACCTCACAGCATCGCCGCAGGTTCCCCAGCCTCTGACCCCTGGGGTTGGGGTTGGGGGTGAAGGGGCTAAATTCAGTCTGAGATTTCACTTTAAAAGAATGAGGATTTATCAGCGGCAAATGTAGAGCGCCTACACCCCCCACCACCCCTCCAGCACGCAGGCCCAGGAGAAAAGAGGTCCAGATTGCAGGGGTGGGGGGCGAGGGGTACGGTTCAGCAAGGAAATGCTCCAGTGTCACCGTTTCTTTGGCCTCAACGACAGGCAAACCACACCCAAGCAGCCCCAGCATCTGGGGTAGTTCCAAGAGCCCCGCGGTTTGACAGTAACAAAGGATGAGGGGCTTGTTGACAAATTGCTTCCTCACGGCCACCCCCCACCAGAGCCCAGCCTTTGGCCTCCCGCCCTGACCTCTGTTTTCCTGGGTTTCCCTTAGTTACAGGCTGGTGTCCTCCAGCTGGGCCAGGGCCTCAGAAAGCCTGAAAATGTGCCCTTTTCCCTTGTTGCCCGCCAAGCCCCTGGCCAAGCCAAAGCAGGCAGCTGCCCCTTTACTGCCGCTTGTAAAAGATCAGAATCGCCCCGCCCAGGGAGCAGGCGGGCAGGTGGCCGGCAGCAGGGCCCTGTTGTCCAGGCCGCGAAGCGGGGGTGGAACTCTTAAGAAAACGGAGCCCCCAGAAAGGCTGGCTTCCCCTGCCCCAGACTCAATTCCAGGGGGGATGACCCGAGCCAGGCCTTGGGGGCAAGCGGAAGGTAGGGGGAGGGTTTCGCTTCTCTTACCCAGTCTAGGAAACTATTTCAACTACACCGACACTGGGGGACTATCTGAATTTGAGGTTGGGGGATCAGGGAGCTGCGCAGACACACAGGGAGAGCCCCCACAGCGGGGCAGAACGGAGAGACAGAGAAAACATTCAGGCAGAGACGCAAACCCTGGCAAACTCAAAACGGAGAGGCAGAAAGAAAGGGACGCAACTAGAGGAAGAGAGGGACGGAAACAGAGATGGAGACAGACAAATGGGGGGGGGGAGAGAGAGAGAGAGAGAGAGAGAAACAAAAAGGAGGCAGACACGTCCCGGAGCGGAGCGGAGCGGCGCGCTGCCCCCGCGCCCCGACCCGCCCTCGACCCGCCCGGCTTTCGCTCGGCCACGCATCTCCCCCCGCGTGCTCTCCCGGCCGTGGAAACTCTCACCAAGACATGGAAACCACGGGCGAGTCTGGGAACCGGCTCAGGGCGCAACGGTGCCCCCTGGCCACCCCGTGCCGCGCCCACATCCCCGGCCCCAGCGCCCGGAGCGGCTCGGCGGCGGCGCCTCAGCCCCGGTCCTTGGGCAGCTGGACGTGCCGGGATGAAGCTCACAGCCGGGGTCGCGGCGCTGCCCCTGCGACCGAAGCCTCTGGAAGCCGGGCGCCCGCGTGCCGGCCCGGGCAGGACTTACCGCGCGCGGGGCGGCAGCGGGGAGCGGGGAGCGCGGCGCACCCGCGGGTTCCTGCGGAGCTGTCTGCGGGCCGCAGGGATGGCAGGCCCGGCGGCCCCAGGACGCTCGGGAATGCGGCCCCGCGAGGCTCGGCTGGGCTGCGCGGCGCGCCGTCTGCGGCCCCGGGCAGGCGCGCGGTGCGGGGGAGCGGCGAGCGAGCGGCTCCGACGTCAGGGGTGTCTCCGCTCCAAATAGGGAGCGAGGGCGGGGGCAGCGGAGGGAGGGACGCGAACAAGAAAGAGCGGGCGGGCGCGTGAGGCCGCTCCCTCCGGGCGCACAGGAGGGGGCGCCCCGGCCGCCTGGGGCCGCAGCCCCTCCTCCCCGCCCGCCGGCGAGCCCCCGCCGGCCTTGGCTCACTGGCCTTCGGCGTGGACCGACGGCGTGGCCGAGCTGCCTGGCCGGCGCCCTAGGGGCAGAGCAGAGAGCCCGGTGCCTCCGCTCGTACGAAAGCGCCCTCCGCCGGGTTTCTCTGGCTCCAACTTCTCTCCGCCTAACTTTTCCGGAGATGGGGCTGCCAGGCCTCGGGGGTGGCAAAGATGGAGGTGTTCCTTTAGGTGGGAAACAGGCATTGAAGTCTTGCCCCAAGGGCGTGGCTCCCCAGTCTACAGAGTTCCGACACCAGGAGCCTGCGCTCCAGTGCAGGGCGCCCAGCCTGAGCGCTCCCAGGCATGCAACCCGGGGCGGGCCGTGCTCTTAGTATCCTGGTGTCATTCCCCCTCTGCCCAGCCTCCCCTCACCCCAGGAACTTGGCTGAAGCATCCAGAGAAGCCCCAGGAAAGACTATTCTAAAGGAAAACGCCAAGAAATGGACTCACTTCTCAGGCTCCTGGGAAGAGCAGAGTGCCAGGCCAGCGCCCAGCCTCACCTAGGATGAGAGGCACCCAACCAATCCGTCTGCTCTTGGGCAGCTGGGTGGCTTGCTCTCAGGCCCTCTCTGTTCTGCATGCCCAGTCGGAGTGACAAGATAGCTTTGCTCCTGGAGAGTAGTAGTTGCCCAGGATACAATGTCCGGACTTGGAGATGTGCCCTCTTATCCTAGTTGTCCATGTCCAACCTGACCAGAAACTCCCAGACTGTTGCAATTTTGCTCACCTGTCAGGAGGTTGCTGAGCATCCTGGATGGTTTCCCCTGGCCCGCTGGTAACTCCATGATGTACTCAGGCTTGCCTATGCCCTCCAAGCCCAGCATGCATCTCCATGCCTTCTAGCATTGGCTTATGCTGTTGCCTCTGCCTAGGGGTCCCTTCTCCTTTCATTTCCTGGCAAAGGCTTTCTTCAAGCACCAGATTGGCAAAGCCTTCCCAAGGCCTTCAGGTGGCATTAACTTCCTCTTCTGGGGTGACCCAGGAGCAGGAGATATACACCTCTGTTAATGGTGCTTCCCCTCTAAACCAGTTGAGTAGACCTCTTTCTTCCACTAGACCACGTGCTCCTTAGGGCAGGGATCACAGGGGGTCATGGGATTTCAGCGTCCCTAGCGCTTAAGGTGGAGCCAGACAAGGTATATATCTGACGAAGGAAGAAGTATCCCCCATAGGTAAATGCTTCCACAAGCATAACTATGGTCATCATAATAGCGTACGTATACTGACCACCTCACTGTATGCCTGTTCCTGTTCTTGGCACTTTCCATCCACACACTAAATCTACGAGGTAAACAGTATTGTTATCCTCGTTTTATAAGTAAAAAAAAAAAAAAAAAAAAAAAAAAAAAAAAAAAAAAAAAAAAAAAAAAAAAAAAAAAAAAAGACCTAGAGAGAGGTTAAGTAACTGGCCTAAAGTCACACAGTAAGAGGTGATGCCGGCTACTGTCTGTTGGATGACCACATTCCAGAAAGCCCAGCATCATACATAACAGGGGATCAGGAAATATTTACCGTTTTGCTTACGTCCACCATTCTCAATGTGGATCCTGGGTAGGAAAGGGAGCGGATGTCTACATTCTGTAAAAACCCACTCCAGCACGACAGGAAGCTAAATATATAGCCTAATGAGCTTGTCAGATCTCACAGAGCCAGGAGTAGAAGCCCTTGACAGTTCCGCCATCGCTCTCCCAAACGCATGGAGGCTCTAAAGCAATCCCAACTGCCTAATCAAGGTATAGGCTTGGGGTTGAGTCACTCCTGTCTGGTGAAGGCTGGTAATTACAGGAGGGCCAGTGTGGGCAGGGGTCTAGAAGGTGCCTTGTTAATATTATCAACAGCTGCCATTATGTGCCAGGCATTGTGCTAAGCACTATCAAATCTTTGCCACAGTGCTCTCATTATTCCCATTTTACAGGTGAGAGAAGTCAAGGCATCAAAAAGTGTGGTTCGCTGCCGAAGATCACGTGGCTGGTGACTGACAAAGTCTAGACTTGAACCCAGTCAACTCCAAAGCCTGCCCGCCACACCCTCCTGGCTGCCTCAGAGCCCCTCCCCGTGCAGGATGCTACACCACTGGGACCCAGGGGGTGGAGCCCCAGCAGGAAAGGCAAAACTTGTCACGTTACAATGGAGTCTCCGCGTTCATGGAGATGCACCTGGTTGGCAGCGGTACGCCAGTTGCCCCGACAGGCCTGGCTGGCACAGGGCATGGGCCTGGAGCCAGAGCCTGCTGGCCCTGGGCCAGCCTCTTGGGGCCGAGGTAATGTGGGGCCCAGAGCTGGGGTAGAGGGCTGAGAGCCTCCCTCCCCAGCTCATTAGCAAACATCTGGGCTCAGGAAAATGACCGACCTGGAATGTGACTGGGCTGTGGGGAGCTGCTCCCTCCCGGAGGCAAGGGAATGCGAGCTCCCTCCCGCAGGGCACGGGCTCAGGCCAGCTGTTTCCTCTAATCCCGTCAGCCCAGCCTCGACAGGGGTCCAAACCTCTGCTCTCTCCTGGAGAAAGAGTGAAAACAAGCAAAACGCCTTCCTTCCCGGTCTGCCCCACTGAATCAGAGGGTTGGTACTGGGGCCCAGAACCACAGCCCCTCCCTCTTCTGCAAGGTGAGGACCAAGGGTGTCCACACTTCCAAGCTGGGAGCTGGAAGGGGCCGTTAGGGCTCATTGCGGAAAGTTCTGGAGTCTTCCTGCTTGGGTTTGAATCTTTGCTCCATAACCCACTGACTCTGGGACTCTGTACAAGTTATTTCATGTCTGGGCCTCGGTTTCCTTTTCTGTAAAACACAGCTGGCATGGTGTATACTCTACAGGGTTGTTATCAGGAGTCACTCGTTTACTTAACACATATTTATCATGCCTACTATGTGCTAGACAGGCACAAAAGTGTCAGGGACACAACAATGGACTAGACCCATAAGGTCCTCAAGAAGCTTAAGTTCTGCAACAGGCAGGCAGAGAGTGTAGAAGCAAGCAGACAAATGGGTTTCTCGTAATCAAAGTGTTATGAGCTAAGTGAGCCAGTGGTTGATGTGCTGGGAGAAGCCTCCAAAGACATCTCAAAGAGGTGACGGTTAAGGTAAGATGATGAGAGAGAGCCAGAATCCGAGGAGATAAATGGACGCAAAGTGCTTGGCACAGTTCCTGGAAAATAGCACATGTTCCAGAAAATGAAAGCTATTTTAGGGAGGTTTGTGTATAGCAGAGGGAAGGAGGTTAAGTCAGTGTCCCGGGATCAAGCTCGGGCTCTAGCACAAAGCTTTCTCACCTTACTCAAAGAGTGCACTTCCTGAGCCTCGGTTGCTTCATCTGTGAAATAGGAATTTTAATAGCACCCAACTGCAGGCTTCCTTCAAGAATTCACTGAGGTGTGCACAGAGCCTGGCTGCTAGGCTCTCGGGAAGTGGTAGCTACTATTGTTGCATTATCCTTTCCCATGGTGGAAAAGGATTTGCCTAAATTCACTCAGCGAGTAGGCAGTAGAATCAGATATTCTATCTTACCCCATGGAGAGGGTAGAGGGCACACAGTAGAAGGTAGAGATAGGAATAGGAGTTAGATGGTGGGAAAAGCCTTGAATACCAGGCTAAATAATTTGGACCTATAATCTGTACATTACTGGGAAGCCATTGAAAATTTCTGAACAGGAAACAACGCACATAAAAAAGTGTTAAGACTGACAGGCGGGCAGAGGACAAAGGCTGGCAGGCTGGTGGAAGACTTGTAGAGATTCTGGTAATATGGAAACAGTCCTCTAAGGTTCCCCTTCCTCCACTGAACTGGGACTTTACATGTCACAGGTCCAGGCCAAAAAAAAAAAGAGATTTTTGGCTGCTTTCTGGGGCCCAGGGGAGGAGTCAAGAGACTGTAATAGATGTGGCTACTGATTGACATGTGCTGTGCCTCGCCTTCTGGGGCTCTATCTCCAGGTCTTCAAGAAGTGTATCTCCGTGGATAAAGGAAAGACCTATAATTACATTTTTACTCCTTGACAGGAGAATTTTTCCTGGTAAAACAAGTAGAGCTTGGATTTTATTTATGAAATCCACCATAGGGAGAAGAGGAAGTCTGAAACAGTGTAGGTCTTTATTTCTGTGATACAAAAGAGTCTGTCACATGGTACCACAATTGATATATGTCCAGTTTAGATGGGGAATTGTTCTTTTGATCATAATTTGTTGCGCAATTGATTATATCATAATCTTATTTTGATATAATCTATTTCCCTCTTCTCAGTAAGTTTCTGACCTCACATCTGTACTGTGAGGCAGGAAGGAAGGGATCACTACAGCCGCCTCACAATGAGGCCCAGAGAGATCAGGTGACTTTTGCAAGATTACACAGTGATCTAGGGAAGCAGCGCAGATGAGAACAGTGGATGCTGTATAGTAAGAAATGTGGGGAAGCCTTTCTTTCGATTGAAAGTCACTGACCCATAGAAATGATGGGTCTGGGCCACCCACTTAAACAGGAAGTTAATTTAGGAGTTTTAAAAATATAGAAAACGTTAAACCATCTCACTGGGAAATAGTAAGGATAAAACTAGGCCATAAATATTATAATAAAAATGTACTCTGAGTCTTGATCAGAGAGAGAGGCAGCAGAAAAGACAGAAGGCGAGGAATGACACTGGAAGACACACGCAGCCAAAGACTGAGCGAGGCCAGAGAGCGCACACACACGCTGACCACCTGGCAAAGCCCACAGAGCATCTCCCTTCATCGACACATACAGCAGCCAAGATCTCATCTACAAATATTCTCTTTAGAAGTTAAATTCCTAGAGCCAGGTTTCTCATTGTTAGACGAGGAACTTATGGGCAGGGGGAAGGCCAGACTAACCCTCCGTTTTGGACCTAAGGTGTCAATACAAACTCGAGGTCACACACCCATAAACACACACACCCATTTCCTAGCTCTTTCTGCAATGAGCACACTTCCAGAACTTGGTTTCTAACTACCTATCATTCTCCACTGAAAGAACTAGCTCCTTGGAGAAATGGCTGATTCCAGGGCTGGGGTAAAGCAAACGTCCGGGGCTTAAAGAATGGAGTGGATATGTCAAAATGATATGGACATCAGCTAGAAAGAGCACCTATCAAAAAAATCTGGACAACCTGAGTAATAAATATTGACAGTAATGGCTTACAACCAATTTAACAAAATGAAAATCCATGAGTCCATAATGATACCAATAAATGAACAAATAAATGGGAGAGAAGGGCAAGCTCTTCCTCACAGAATGTCAAGCAATAAGGAACAATGAATTTAGAAAATCATCAATGGATGCTAAAGCTCATAATGCTTTGATAAGGAATAGGACATTTACGGTCTCAAAAGTGTCTCCCCTCAATTTTCCTTATTAGTTACAAAGATAAAAATTATAAATTTACAATGTTGAGAAACCAGGCAAGCACTACTCTGGCCAAGTGACTAAGGTTCTCCTCGCTGACACTGAGACGAATGGACATCATGATACACTGAAAAGCGCACATCAACATCTCTGCCAAAGCTGCAGAACCTGAATCCAATCATGAGGAAACATCACATAAACTCAGACTGAGAAACATGCTACAAAATTACTGGCTTGTACTCTTCAAAAATGTCAAGATCAAGGATTACAGAAAGAGACTCAATAAGTAAATACAATGCATGATCCTAGACTGGAGGAAATGGCCAGACCATACAGTATTTCAACCATTTACAAAATTTGAATGTGTACTGTGGACAATACCATTCTCTCAATTTCCTGATGCTGATAATTGCACTGTGGTTATATAATGTTCTTATTAGAAAATGTACATTAACATATTAAGGAGTAAATGGGCATGCTGACTCTAATTTACTCTCAAATGGCTCAAAAATACTATACACATACACAGATAGATAGATTAAAAATATATGAACATTTGGTAAACCTGGGTAAAGGTTACAAAAGAGTTCCTTGTATTATTATCACAACTCTTGTGTAAATTTTTATCAAAAACAAGTTACAAAAAAATTTAACCCCTTAAAAGTAAAGTATAAAGGTAGTAAATACTACTACAATACATTATAAAAAGGGTTTTCATTTTCTACCTAATGATGGGTGCATTTTACTATTTGTAAATTGTTTTTAAAAAACCTAATGGAAAAGTGTATATGGTTTTTAAGATGCATAGGTCAATAAAATGATGCTTTACCATATTTACAAAAAATTGACAAAATTCATCAGTAACATTGACCTGAAGCTCTGGTTGACAACTATGTTTCTGATTAATAAACATAGGAATTATTATGTTTATTTTTTTAACAAATACGGCTGACTTAAAATTGGATCAACTTGATCTTATCAATTTAAATTCAAACAAAACTGACTCTGATCAATTTCAACTAGTCTAATCAGGTTTGTGTCAAATCATTTAAACTGGGTCGGACCATTCTGAATGATCCTTCCCAGTTTAAACAGCTTTCGACCACCACAGTGGAGTAGTTAAGTGTCTGGGTTCTAGAATCAGTAAAAATCCCACCTGTATCACCTCTTAGTTGTTTGTCCTTGGGCAAGTTAATTTATCCTTTCAAAAGCTGACTCTTCATCTCTTCATCTATAAAATGAAGTTAACAGTACGTCTCTCATAGACTTATTGTAAAAATTAGGCATCATGATACTATGTAAGGCCTTAGAACAGTGACTGGCATAGAGTATGTGCCCAGTAAATACTATATATTCATCATTTGATGTGATCAAATTAAGTTCTGCTTCCCGCCAACTGGCTGGACCAGGTATAGAGAATGATGACTGATAATAAGTTCCTTTTTCCCTCACTTACATCTTCTGGCTCTGAAACCCCTATGTGAAGACCACATAATTAAAGCCAATTATCCTGAATGCAAATGTTCGGTCATCATCCTGTTTCCTACCATGCCAGAAGCTCCTTGAGGAGTTTCTTGCGTCTTCCTCCCCTCTTTCCCTTCTGACCCCCAACGCTGTGCTCTTCCCACAGTATAGCCCTGACTCTCCCTGGGCCCCCGACTGTCCTCTGTCCTCTTCCTTAGAGGCACTTTACCACTGTAACTGTTATCACCGACTCTCACACTTGCTTCATACAGAGGCTGCTCAGTGAACATGGGAACTTCTGCCCTGCTCCTGCCCAGGTCTGTTTACCCTGAAATCATCCTTTGGTGTCAGAGGGGAAGTGGTGCTTGCACACACTTAAAGAAAAAAGTGGTGATAGCTTCCAGATGAGTTTGTTATTCTAAATTTAACATTCCTTTTGGTACTTAGAATTTCCACTTTCTCCTTTCCACCCCTCCCCCCTTGCATTTATGTAATTAGAAAGCATGCATCAGGAAACCAGTTGTATCTCAGGATCATTCAGGAGGAAGGCTGTTCCAGCCCCATGGCGTCCATCCTTGTGGAAATACTTTGCAGAGTTTATTTGGACAGGTTCAAAAATAGTCCTGCAACAATACAATCAGATTGCACCACAACAAGTAAAATGTAATTATAGCTTGGTTACATTAAAAAAAAAAAAAAGTAAACAGTGAGGTCTGAAAAAAACTAAAGGCAAAATACATAGATTTTCTCCTCCATGTCCAATATCCACATTTCCTCTAAGCAGGATTTCAAGACCGCATCCTTGGATCTTTTGAAATGGATGAGAGAGGATGACACTAAAGGAGACAGCTCAGTAGTATTCTGAGGCCATTTCTCAGAACAAAGGCATACTTCTACATATGGCAAATGCAGCCTGATAAAGGCTCCCCCGGCGGGTACTCAGATTGCCAAAGTCATTCACCTAAATGAGTTCAAAATACATATTGTTCTGGGCCAAATTATACAGTGTCAGGCTCAGACTACGTATTTATGTATGTTGGCAGAGCAGGCCACTTTTGGGGCGCCACAGCTTTATCCTAGTATCCTGTGCCCAGTTGGGTTCCCATCACTCTCTTCCCAAACTCATGAATTTCCTTGTATTTGGCTCCAGAAGGGCAGACAAGAAGCAAAGACAAAGTTTCACAATCCCACAAGGGAACAGGGCCCTAAAGGACTTGAATTTCTACTGAAACTTAGAGCACAACAGAATGTGTGCCTTTGCCAACAAGCTACTACTTTCTGAGGATGGTTTGAGATGGGGGCAGGGAGTTGGGACAAGATCTAGCATTGTGCTTTGGGCCAGTCTCCGCTATGAGCCACAAGGCGGGAATATAAAGTACTCTGGAATTAAAACAAACAGCCAATGCTTCCTTTGGCTGGCCTTTGCCCAGAACTGCTCCCTCGCAGAGCTGACCAGTTTCTCAAAACACATAAGTGGTATTTCAAAGATGCTGTGCAAAGAGATCCATCCAAATAAATGCCTAAAACCTAATAACTAATGAGATGGAGAAACCTGATTCCAGTGTCCATTTCCACTCCATATTCTTCCGATATATCTAGAGAATTAGTGGGCATGTTGTTTTTGTGTGCGTCTTTTTCCTTTTTTTTTTTTTTTTTTTTTTTTTTTGCAGGGACCTGTTATTCTTTTCTCTGCCTGGAAAAATTGGAAGGAAATATTAACTTTTAAAACAAATACGGAGAAGATGAGTGTAAGGGATGAAACAGGTTGCAAGGCTCTTTTACTTTCATTACATGGGTTGTCCTGATCACAGAATGAAGAAGGCAAAGTGAAAAACAGAGTGGCTATAGCAAGCCACAGTGATGACTTATATAATTCTGGGCTCAGGCCCATCTTTGGGCTTTAACTGATCCAAAGAAACACAAAAAGCCCAGAGAGCAGAGGATCCTGGACAGTTTGTAGGGCAGGGAGCTACTGTTACCTCTTGTAGTCCAGAGCTTAGCACACCTTTCAGGAAAGAGGAGTGAAGTGAAGGATAAGGAAGAGAAAAATGAGCGGGCATTAATACCTTGAATCTACTCATTACGACACTTGCAAGAACTGTCTCGTTGCTGTTCCAGAACTGGGATCAGACACTAGTTCTACCCTGGTGCCAGCCTCGTCCCTCCACACCTCTCCCCATCCCTCCACACCTGTCCCTTGCCCCTGCACGCTCTGGCTATACTGATCTGTAGTTTCCCAACTTTAAAAGACACTGCCAGGATTCTAAGCCTCCACATAAGCTACTTTCTTTCTCTCTCTCATCTGTCTGGAATGTCCAAGTCGCTTCAAGTCCAGTCCACGTTATTCCCTCCTCCACCAGACCAACCTAAGGAGATTCAGTTCCTTCTCCATTGCTCTCACTGCACTTGGTCTACAACCTTCCTCTCTTCCAGTGCCAAAAGAGTTGGCATGTCTGTCATTCCATCAGACTCTAAGCTCCTGGAAGGCAGGGACTTGTGTCTTGTGTTTTCATCCATTTATCTCTGCTGCCTATAACAGTGACTAACCCATGGTAGATGCTCAATCAACATTTACAGGATGAAGGGACAAGTGGGATCAAGCTCTGTCCATTGTAATTTTATTATAAAGAGAGAGAAATAGATAGGAAAGACTCAGTTCTGGGGTTCTGTCTATTTTCAGAAGTAATCGCTTCAACACTCCTTTTGTGTCTAGCCTTCCTAGTTCAATTGGAACCAAAGGAATAAACTCAAAGAGAACATTAGCAGTGGCCCTTTTGTCCTCAAACTTCACTGTTATACAAAGATAAAATCAACCCCAAATGTGGGCCTCTAGCCAGATGAGTATGCCACACACTCTGCCCAGCCCTCAGGACAAAGCCCCCGGTGCTGAAGCCTGGACTGTGTCAAGCTCCATGAAGCTGCGGGTAACTGGAGTGAATGTCAATGGAGTGAGCTGTTGACAGTCAGGTGGCATACCCTGCCAACAGGGCCAGCTAGCTGACCTCGGCGCAGCTGGCACAGCTGAAACGTGCCCTGCCAGGCCCACTGGTGAGAACAACATACAGGTAGTAAAGAGCTGCTGTAGCAAGGCAAGGCTCCTCAGGACATCCTTCACCTTCATCACACAGCACAGTGGCAACCTCCAACCTCCGATTTATGAGGTGGAAGCAGTTCTAAAAACTACACATTAGTGGGTGAGTGGGGAGGGATGCACAACGGCTATGGTTTCAGGAAGGTTCTCAGAGAGGTTGGGACCAGGTGGTTCCAGCTGCTGGAAGTTCAAATATCATCTTCCTTGTGCTCACAGACCAAAGGCGAAGAAATGGAGGAAATGCATTGGGCTGCCTATTTTTGTTTAATTTATTTCTTTTAAGACCACCTCCTTGCAATTTCCAGAGAGAAAATACAAAACAAGAAACAGACTTGGTTTCAAATACACAAACAGTGTGCTGGAGTTTAAAGCATTGCTGATAACATTGGTACAGAAGAACATCAGCTTACTCCAGGGCACTTCAGTATTCCTGAGGAATAAACATGATTTCTCCTTTCCTCCCACTGGGATGTTCTCAGGTGTAAGTCACTGCTCCTGTTCCTGGTAAAGAAAGGACACTCAGGTTAGAACTGTGCACAGTATTTGACAGCCCTCTCTAACTTGTTGCTGTAGATCAGACCCCAGGGACCGATGGGCCCAAAACTTTACCACCCTGTTTGCTTTCAAACCATCTCACAAGAGGATGTGAATAACCCACCCAGGTGCTTAAGACTGACTCCCCAGTCTCTGAGTGGGAAAGGGGCAGAAGAGGGCTACACCATCGGTACCTGGAAAACGATATTCCTAAAACCCATAGAAGGGATGGATCACAGGTGAGTGGAAAGAGCTTGGGTCTAGAATCAGCCTACTAATGGTGGGGTCTTGGGCAAGCTTCTTAACCCCGCTTAAGATTCATATTTCTCATCTTCTGAAAAGATAATAAAACCCCTCACAAATACTGGGAGTGGGGAGGTCTAAAGAAAGAATATAAAGCACCTAGGATGATCTACAGGGCATAGCAGGGCACACAACAAGCAATTACCACAATATAACTACATTGAAAAAGCCCCATATTGGGATTTCGCTCCCTTTTTTAGAGAATAGAGGATGACAACATCAAGGCACAGACTCAAGTTCAGATAAAGTTACAAGGCCATTTTGGAGCAGTTACACACAAGGCTATAAAAAAATGTTAACAATATTTTCCACAGTAACTCCCAGCCATTAAGTATATAATATGCATATAATCACCCCTGAGCCATTATCCATAGCAACTCAGTTTGGAACAATGAAAACATTTAAATTAAAAGACCTGAAGCTCCTCTCTCTGTTCCTTTCTGATCTCCCCCATATTCGGCTGCGATGGCCAAGAAAGTAAAAAGCTGGGGAGCAGTGGAAACTGCCTGCCGTCAGCGTTGGTGCCTGCAGCTGTGCCTCTCCTTGCGCTGTCTCTCTGATTATGTCACCCTGGCTGTGGCGCAGAGACGGTTGATTTACATGGAGGGCGGCGAAAGGCCTGCCAGCCTTCCCAACTGGCCAACTCTGCCTGCTCGCAATTCTCTCTCCACCGTGCACAGGACGGGCAGTGGGCAGCTGACATTCTGAACAGGTTCTAAGATAGAGGCTATGAGCTGTGGTGGGATACTGTCATTTGAGATTTGGTGACAGCTTCTGACCAGAATTGGGACACTCATCTGTACCACATTTTCTGCTCTACTTGTTATTGTGATGGAACAATAGACAAGTCAATCACCCTTTTTGGTTGGCCTCAGCTATAATAACCAACATTTCTATTCATATTGCACCTCGCAGCTTAATAACAGTTTCACATTTAATTCTCATAACAACCGTGTAGATAGAAATTATTAACCTCATTTTGTAGGTAGAAAACAGAATCTCAGAAGTGAAAAAACTCAAGATAAATAGGAAGCGACTGAGGGACCAGGACTTACATCCATGTCTCCTGGCTGCTGTGCTCTTTCCACCAGCCTCCAGCCACTGCCCAGATCATAACAATTCTAGCTCAAGGGTAACCTAGATAGTACGATTCTACATGTCTGGGGCACGTGAAGTTCTTCAGGGAAGTTAGTACTGGTATAAAGGTTATACCTTAGTAAGCCTACGGCCATTACATCTAACAGGATGTATCATTTACTTCATTCATCCATTTTACATCTGAGTGCCTACTTTGTTCCAGGCCCTGGGGATATAAAAATAAACACACCCCTCTGTCCTTGAGTACCCAGCTTCCCATGATCCCTTCCTTCAAACCCCACGGTTCAAGTGAAATGGAAAACGCTGCTACACACAAAAACTTTGGGAAATATTTTGTCTGGTCTGAATCAGTAAAACCCATCTTCAGACAAGGACTCCAGCAGAATTATGAGGGGCTTCCGGTCAAGAACCTGCCCTCTTCAATAAAAAGCAGAATAATGGCCGAGTCCCAGAAGTCGTTAGGTTTAGCTTTGGTGTGTGAGATGCTTACAGGGTGCTCTGAGATCTTGAACAAAAGTGTTACTTACAGATATTTAACATAAGTCTACTTTACCACAATATAACCTTTCAGGCAGGTCTGTCAATCCCAGTCCATTAACAGATGAGTCTGTATCTGAATGCACATACGCATCTCAAGGTACAGGGGAGGGGAGAGATGTTAGGCACCAAAGCCGAGTCAACATCACTAAAGGCCAAAGAACAATTAGGATCTCAGTGGTGCCACACGACACACAGTTTATTAATTATATATACTATAAATAATTCGAGGGCTTAGGAGATAACTGTTTTTCTTTGGAAAGAAAGAGAAATACCAATTCTATACATACTTTGACATATTTTCCATGTAGAAGATATGGAGCCTGGAAATCATGCTGACAGTTGGAGTAGGCCATTCCCAACCCCATGCCAGAACCAAAGGCTAACGGCCACATTTTTCCTAGTGAGCAGAAAAAGGAAAATCCCAACAGGGAACCATTAAGAGAACATACAGCTTTTTCTCTGGCTTAAAATACATTTGCTTAGGACTCAATAAATATTCAACATGCATCACACAGATGACTATATTATGCTACATTTTGCCAATATTTCATCAATGGTCAAAAAAAGGGAGCAGGAATCTACAAGTAGACTCATTAGTTTAGGAAGTATCTATTAAGTACCTATGCTGCCAAGTTTAACCTATTAATAATGGTACATTTGAATGTTATATAATGGTACAATGTGAAAACAGTAGACGTTTAACTTCCAATCATTTGCTTGTTCCAATCATTTGCTTGTTTCAACTATTTTCTTAAAATTAGCACAAATAATATCACCTTTCAGTAAGGTACTTGAATTTTTAAAATATGTAAGAATTTAACTAATATTTACGTATTTTGATTACAGTGTCATGAGGTTTATTCATGACAATACCGTAAGTGGTTATTTCACATCAGCACTATGTGTCAGTTGCGATTCTGTAGTTATGCATTCCCCACCAGTTCTTCATGCAAAGACGTCACTATCCGAACTTCAAAAGTTTTTCCACAGAATGAAAGGGACATTGCCAGTCCTTTGCTTAGGAGAGTTTTTGGCCAAAAAAGCATGTGTATTTCTGGTCCACTTATTTTTATTACCAGCAGAACTCTCATTTTCAAGTCCCTTTAGAAAAAATTATAATTAATTCAAAATATATGAGCATGCAGATTGGGCCAAATGACTCACTGGCATAAACCACAGTCTTTTAAAGTGATATCATATTTAAGATATCAGGCACCCTGACTCAATGCCCGGGGGGAATTCTGGAAATGTCCAACCCATTCTGACCTCTTTGGACTCCATATTCTTTGTCTAGCTCATTTACTGTGGCCTACCTAAAACCCATAAATGAACAGGTTGGCAGCCATGTAGATGTAACTTCCAGAAGTGTCCCTGCTATGTGTATATACACACTGGGACATTATATTGAAAAGGTAATAGAGTCATACTCACTTTTAAAGAAAGTAAGTGAGAAAACAAGTCCTAATCCAAAACCAGTACCTACAGAGAGGGAAGAAAAATATGTTAAATATCATAATAGTAATAACATAAATAAAATGAACATTTCATAAATGTGAACATCTATAAAATAGATGCCCCCACCCGCCACAACTTGGCACAGAGTTGGTTTTCTCATTTCTAACCTTCCTGCTTATTGTCAGAGGCTTCATAGGTGCCTTTGGTCCCCTGCCCACAACAGAGGATAAAAACTTTATTCCCCATCTGTCTAGACAAGTCTTGGGGTTGGGAACAAGCCAAGAGAGGTCCTGAGGAAACGCTCTCTGCTCCACTGGTGAAGAGCCAGCCTCCGGCATCTCGGGCTCTCCTACCCGTCTTCGGCAGGGGTGCCGCAGCCAGAATATCACATAAAGAGTGTCAGCAGGAAGCTCCCCTTGTCATTTCAGCACTTTCAGTGACGGGCTACTTTCCCAGGAAGATGGAAGGGAGTGATCCAGAACAATACTTAAAGGTTGTCACAAGTCAGAGTACCCAGAGGGAAAGCACTTCCTCAAAAGTCCCAAAGGTAGAGGTTAATCCCCTCCCCACATTTAACTCAGGGGGCATTTTCAACCACTATCTTTCAAAATAAAAGCACACACACGAGCCTATTTTAATGACCTGGTAGGAAAAAATTGTAAATGCCTCATTTTAAATTAAACTTCAAAGGAATCTGAGCTTGGATAAAAAGACCAAATCCTCATTTTTACCAGTATTTATTTCTCAAGCCCTGATCATTCTAGTGCTACCATCGAAATTTTTGCTAAATCTACACATCACCTGAACAATTATTTACTTAATAGTTTTCTTTAAAAAGAAAACCAATGCATGTTTTAATTAAATAACTTTAGCCTCAACTTAAATAATAATACTGGTGTAATCACAGATTTGAATGCTAACTATATTTTTTTCCATGAGTTGTGTTAAAATGAATGTACAATCATCAAAATATTTGCCTGTGGTATCACTTCAGAAAAAAGAAATCACCTCACATACTGTAGTGATGCATGTTCCAAACTCTAAGATAAACTTATTTATTTTCCCATTATCAAAAAAATTATACATGCCAAGGAAGAGAACCAAATCCAATTCTTATTTTCTCCAGCCCTGACAACTGTTTTCAGACCTTTCAGCAGAGCTGGTCCAGCAGAGCTCCTTACTAACGTCTTTACAATTAAGCACCAGACAAAAGTTCCAGTTCTCACTTGCCTTAATGGTTTTCAAATCTGTGCTGTTGAATTCCAAGAGCTTCTCTGTCTAACCATGACTTTGGGGCAGCTACAGTGTGAACTTTCAAAGTATTCTCTGTTACCCGACCTGAACTTCACTGCTCCCAAAAACACACAGAGCTTCCTCACCAGCAAGCAAGCTAAACCACCTTTTTTCTTAATCCACCTATGAAACAATCCAGCTGATGTTGACCAGAAGAAAGTATTTATGCTCTTTACCCGGAGTGATTTCTGATAATACTCCCCTACCATATACACGTAGCCATGATGTATGTTTCTTTACCATGACTTTATCCTATACTAATATAGATTTTAATTAAAAAGCATTACTTTGTCCTGTATAATAAACCCTTCATTAGGTACTAGATTGATGCCCAACTTTAATATGCAATATCTGAAAATTACTCATGCCATCCCAATTTCCACTAATTTAATAAAATGGTAGAAAACTAATCAGTTTATAGACCACAACAGTTAAACCATTCAAGGCTGGTAGACTGAGAAGGAAAAAGAACATTTCAGTATTTCCCGTGAGTATCCAGCATCCCCCACTTTCCACATGCAGTATGTAACTTGCTCAAGGAAACTCTAGTTAGTGGAAGAACGGTGAACTGGACCCAAGTATGCCAGACTCCAAAGCCACTCTACCCACTATGTTATGACATTGGATTCCCCTACAATTTCAACCCCTAAACAATCACTATTTCCCAAGGGAAACTGGAACATCAAGGTGTCTGCTGCCAGTGCAGTAAGATACAGCCAAAAAACGAACTGTGCTTCCCATGTAACGGCCCAGAACGCTAGGCAATGAGAGTAGTAATGAGTCTACAAGAGGCCAAAAGGGCTTGTTCAGATCCATTTCTAGACTAATCCAACCGCATGTGTCACAGACACAAGTCTACCTGGCAGGCATGATTCAAGAACTTCAGAGAAATGAGAGCTATCGCGATTGATATTCCTGAGGAAGAATTTGCTGCTGCTTGGTTTATAAAATGGCACAGGGTTCAATCTCAAAGGGACTTGCCTCACCCCCCTGCAGCTGAAAGATGAGTAAGACAGTAAACTGGTACTAGAAAATGAGGTAAAGGATTTGGACTGGCTTACGGATTCAAACCAGGCAATGGGATGGGGAGGTAGGCCAGTAAAAACATAATGGCTTACAGTCAGAGCTTTTGGTCTTCTCCATCTGGAAGGCAATAGTTTGGCAAATGAATCAAAAGCCCCAAAGGAAAATATTTCAGCTTTTTTCTTGTCCCTCTAACTCCATGCTTGCCTCTTCTATCTGCCCTGCCCCAAGAAAAGAAAGCTCTGATGCTCTACTTTCCTTAGCAACAGACCAACATGATGCTACGTCCACTGCTACCAGTATCGTGCAACCATAAATGTGAGAGATGCTTTGACATCAATCAGTACAGAGTTAAAAACCTTTAATCTCTAGACTTCATTTAAGTTCCAGTAAATGCCCAACCACCTAGTTTTGCTCTTACAAAAGGCATTTGTCTGCAAAGATAAATATGAGATCAAAAATCACAGTTCAGACTAGCCAAAAGACAGAGTGCATGCTACGATCTTAGTCAAAGTGGGCTGCTGCATCTTCAACAATTAAGAATGACTCCCCCATTTCTATATTTTTTAAGACACAAAATAACAAGACAATTCTCTTCAGAAAAGAATACAAAAAAGAAGAATTTCTAAATGCCAATGTTTTACTTAAAGTTAGCTATCTCAGTTATTTAAGAGATATAAACAATGGTGGAACTGCTGATGAGTTTTACAGGTTCAAGTTCTCACATGCTCAATTTTCTTTTAAAAGGCAACATGTTGCTTCAAAGAAAGTCCCACCTGATCAGGGGACACCAACTCTGCAGCTGTTTCCACTAAAGATTGGCACCTCTAGGCCAGGCTTAAACTTCATAACAATAAAACATGAAAGGTTTTGTCTTATAATAAAAACAAACCAACACGGATAAGAGAAGAGTTTTCTCTGCCTTTGGCCACTTTTTTCTGTTGCTGCACGACAAGCTCACTTAGAGGAAAAAAGCCAAAGGAAAAAGTACAAAGCATTTTTCACCTTCCCCGGAAGCAAATATTTAACTATGAATACAGTTTATATAACTCTGCCTCCCCCCACTCAAGCCTGTTCTTTTGGTCCATGCTGTCTGGAATGACAAATACACCAAAGTAAAGAAATGCCTGATTATACGTACACATCTTCCTCATGGCGAAGTCCAGATATGGAGGAAGTAGGGGGGCAAGGCAAACACACACACACACACACACACACACACACACACACACACACACACACACGAGCCTTATGGAATTGACATTAGGCAAGGAGCCCATGCTCTGAAACCATTTCTTTGGAGAGGAAAAAGAATTGGCACAAATTCTTTCAAAAAGAAATTACTCCAAATCAATCTAACCGTGCTCTTTAATGCATGCTTAGTGCCCAAAAGGACATCATAAAACTAGCTAGTAGATAAATACACATTTTTAGGAAAGAGCAACTCCCTAACAGTTCATCTGATACTATTTCTAATAACAAAACAGCAAAGCTCACTCCCACTTACATATAAAATATTGTCTTATCTTATGCCTAACTGGATTTTAAAAGTTTAAAATAACAACAACTAACAGTATGCCAATGTACACCTTAATCCACACTTTGTGTAAGAAAGAAAGGGTAATATATGGTGATAGCTATTACTGTTTCATGTGGACAATTTCCAATGCAACTTCATTTAGAAAAATCTTTGCACTGACCATGTCACATATTATAAAGCTTTACTTCACTGAAAACAATTAAGAAGCAAACATAATCAGCAAGAATGAACAAGCAGGCTACATAAACTGACTGCAGTCTTTGGATAGAAATGTACTTTGGATGTTAGCCCCTAAAAAGAACAAGTCAGTGCAATACATGTTCCTGCAAAATCAGCTCTGTAAAAGCTGCAGTTGCCAATGAATGACCTTTCAATTAAGAAGGAGTAACTCGATGTTTGGAGAGGCACAGAAAAAACAAATCCTCAGAAATTCTCTTCTCTTAGAAAACATTTCTACAAAATCTCAGGGTGGGGAAAAACAGATCACAGACCCATCTTATTGGTCTATTTAGTATGTCATTTATATGATGATTAAAATCTCATCCCACCTTACATTTAACACTTTAAACCAAGCTCCTAAACTCATTAGCCTAAAGTTGATCTGCATCTAAAAATTAAAATTGTGAAGCAACTCTATCTTAATTTGTATAACTTAAATCAAGATGTATGAGCAAAAACTTTACCGTGTTCAACTGGCAGTTTGTAAATATGAGAAGCTACAAGAATTACAAGCAAGTTTTTAAGACCCTAGAAGCCTTATGCCAAACAACTTTATTCCTAAATGCCTGAGAGAAAAGATACAGCTTCCAAACACTGAGGAACGTACTCTGCTGCTACGTGGAATGGCAAGAGCACTGCTTCCAGCCACTGCTCCACTCCTTACCAGCTAGCTCTCCCACCTCACGTCAATGGTTTAACCTGGCCTGGCCTCCATGTGCTCACCTGGAGAGTGAAAACCACCTTACGAGGTTGCTGTAAAAGGAAAATGTCAGGTATCTAGCAGGGTCTGCCACAATTCAGTAAATGGTAATTTAGTTCTGCTACCTTGCTAATAAAACCCAAAAGACGTCAAATGTGTAATCCTCATAGTTAATCCTCTATTAATATACAACTCCCTGGTTCGCTTAGGATCCCACTGTGGGTAAGCCCTCGATGAAAAGCACACAGCTAAAAATAAGACCCTTTTTGCCACTCTTTGCATAGCTGATTATATTTTCGCTGGCATTAGCAACTGTTTCCAGGAATGTCAGGTTTTGAGAGATATATATTTATATATAGGGGACTGAGCTTTGCGAAGCGGCAGTAGTGTAGCCAATGAAGTTTATCCGAGGCACTATTATTGCTAATTAAATAAGGGATTGATTCCTTCAGACTCATTGCTGAACTACATTTTGCTTTAAAAAAATAATAAAGATTTTCCTAGAGCTGTCATGTGTTTAATAAAGTTATTTTTATGCTTTGAACATGGATTAATATGAAATTGACCTATTTATAATGGGCATGTTTTCCTGTTCAATCATGTTTCTATTAACGTTATTACAATCATCAAGTGCATTTGTTACGACAGAACAAACAAGAATGTGCTTTTATAGAAAAGTACCCTTGGGACTGAGTTTAGTGAGAATTACATTTCCAAGAAACATTCCTGATTTATGAAAGATGCTCAGGGCCCAATTTATGAAGGAAAAAAATAGTTTTAAGTCAGCTCCAAACTGTGTTACTTAATCCTTTGAGGCAAAGACAGATTGTCCCAGGTGTCCGTGTGCAAATGCCAAGTCATGTGAATTAACCGAGAACGCATGCCAGACCAAAGACCCAGAGATGGTAAAATCGGTCTGTGTTATTCAGCTTCTCAAAAGTCAACATTGCTGCAGGGAATAGAGGAAATAGACTAAGAAGGTGGCTATTTTACAAGACCAAAACCTTCCTATGGCTATCTACACTAGACAGAGGCTGGAACATCTGTAGGAATTTCTTGGGTGAACATCAATCGCCATCAATCTGATCAGAACAAGCAAACCAGTCAGCAGAGAGGAGTAAAGATAGGGAGGTAAATGTGGAAGGCATTACTGGTGTGCTCTGTATCAAGAAAAGCCAAACTCACAAAAGGGTCCTTTTAAATGACTGTGTATAGCACATGATCCAACTTTCGGAATTCTGACGGCCATACAACTTTCTAAGAATGCACAAAAGAAACACGGTTGTACACATTTTACTAAAATATGTTAATTCACATGTAGGCATAGTATGTAGGAAAATGAGCTCTGAAAACTAATTATAAAAGAGAGACTGAAAAAATGCAGAAATAAGTTTCAACAAACACAATAAAATACAATACATTTACATTTATTTAAGGGAGAGTGCTTTGGAGATGTTAATTTTATAGTGTCAGGCAGTGTATTCCATTTCTACATTTCATTTAAGCCACAGAATCACTTTAGGTGTATCACGATCCTGTCTTACAGAAGTATCAATATAGAGGGGTGATGTGACTTACCCAAGTACACACAACTAAAAAAGGAAATTCAAACCCAGGCTGTCTGCCTCCAAAGTCATGGCTCTTCCCTATACACCAGAATAAACCTCACAGAGAGGTGAGCATAGCAAATGAGCTAAGGGCTGATCAATGACTCCAGATGAATCCAAACCGCTCGAAAGGGTATTCTGCAGAGAGCCCCTTTCCCGCCAGCACCTCCGATACCTCTAGCCCTCTTCATTAGCATCAGTAACTAGATTCTCCTCGTTCTTGTGAAAGCAAATATAAGAATTAGGGATGCATTATACCCTATGTACACATCACCATAGCTATTATGTTGTCGTCTATTCCTGATTCAAATGAAAAATTCAATGAAGAAACAAGTACCAATACTTTTTCCTTACACCTTTACTCGATTGACATTTATTAAGCAGCATTTATTAGCATTTATTAAGCAGAAGGCACTGAGGGCAGACTTCTCTACTCTTGAAGCACATTCTTTAAAAAGTGATTAGTATTACATAGCAGTTACACTTCAGTTATAAGGTTCTGTGGACTTGGGGGTAAGACAAGTTAAACATGATTGAGAATACTGGTTACGTTACTTCCTAACTACGTGTCTCAGTCCTTGGGTAAGTTACATAACATCTCCAGGCACCGGTTTCTTCATATGAAAAATAAGAATACTGACATTAACAGTGTCTAGCCCTGACTGGGGAACTGTGAGGATGAAACAGCATAATGTGTAGAAAGCTTAGAAGAACAATACCTTGCACACAGTAACTATACTTGTCTTCTACAAAAAGCATTTCAAGAACACACTGTAAGTTTAAATATTTACTGAACACTAAATGAAGGGCAAGAACACTGGGTTCAACAAGGGTCAGAAATAAGACAAGTCTCTTCCCTGGGGAGCTTGCGATCAGGAAGGGATAACAGTCAGGTGTCCAGAAAACTGTGCAAAGACAGGTCTTCGGCGCCCTGAGGGGGGTGGGAACACATTTAGCTGGGAAGATTTTCTTTTTAATCTTCAAGAAAGGTTAAATTAATTTAATATTAATTCAATTTACTATGTAAAAAAGAGGTGGCATTTGAGTTGTCTTAAGAGCCAGAGTGTTGGGAGGAAAGGCACGCACTCTATCCGGTGGCAGAAAAGTAGGGCTTGTGCAGGGAAATGAGGGGGCGGGGGACAGAGAGTCTAGCTGAGACATGAGGCATGTCCTGGAGAACGGGAGATAAGGGGCCATTCTGAAGGCACCAGAAGCCGGCCAAGGAGCATACACAGCGCTTAATTCAGTAGGCAGGGCACTTCCACGAAGAGTTTTTAAAAAGGCTCACTAGACTGAGGCTACGCTTTAGGAAGACTCATCTGACTGAGGTGTGCAGGATTACTTGGAAAAGAAGAGACATTTTGCTGGCAGAATTTACAGGACTTAACTGATTAAGTGTGTGGATGTGTGTCTGGGGTTTTAGAGGGTGCGGTGGGGACCGCTGTCAAAGAAAATGCTGAGGATTTCTACCTGTATAACTGTAAAAACATTGGTGCTATTCATAAGTCATCAAATAACCTTTTAATACCAAATTCCCTTAATAAATCTAAAATGTAACTTGGTTGATAAAAATGTAACATCTATGTTGTTTTTCGGAACACCAGACAATACTAAACAAAGAGCAGTCACCAAGCGCTTATGCTTCAGGACTAGATTACCTCCTTTTGGTCCTCACAGTGAACTTCTTCTATTAGCCCCATTTTATAGACCGAGAGACTGAGACACAGAAAGGTTAAGTAACTCGCCTCAGGTCACACAACTGGGATTTGAATCAGTCTGATTCCAGAGGCCAATCTGGTCTTTGGTCACCATGCTATACTAGTGCCAGTGTCGCTTCCTCACAGATAGGCGAAGCTATTACAATCATTAATTTTGACTTACCAAAGGAAACTACTTTCCAAAATTCATCCTGGCCAACACTGTGTGGGCATTTCCTTAATTATACAAACTGAGTGCCTACTGTGTGTCAGGCGCTGTGCTAGGCCCTGGGCAATAATAAGCTCTTGCACTCATTCAGTTCGCTGTCTGGTTTTGGAGCCAACTGATAAAATATAAGGCATAATGACAGAAATAGTAAGTACTAGAAGCACTGAGCAGGGTACCCAAACCATCCTGGAAGGCTAGGGAAGGGAGGAACGGACCACAAGGAGCTCAGATTCTCTCCTTCCAATCCATCTCACTGACAAAAAATGTTACCTTACATACTTTGGTCTCTCCTCAGCAACCTGCCCGCTACCTTGCCTGTATTCCATGCCAGGTAGAGCTGAAAAAGACAGTGTTTAAGGTAAGCAGTACAGGTTAAAGCATGACTTTAACCAGGGATTAGGAATTTCTGAGCAGTGGGAGTGAGGACACTTATTGCTGATTCTGAGATAATGGATCCCTGAGTCAGATCTATACATAGGCAGGAATGAAGACAAAGAGAGATAGAAAAGAGGATTAAATATTCTTAAAAGATACCAATGGTTTTGCATTTAAGGTATCGTTGGTTCTAATGGTGACTATCTCCAATTAGTACTGCAAAGGTGTTGGAAGGACTCATCTGAATTTTGGGGCTTTCTGTGAGCAAGCAACGTTCTCTCTGCTATTTAAATCTGGTTCCAATAAGGGAGGTGCCCGAGACTACAAGGCTAGGACACAGAACCCAGATGACTTTCTCTTACAGTAGCATTCCACAGTCTTTCTAAAAGGCATCATGATTCTCTAAAGCCCCATAAATAAACCTCTCCAAATCAATGGACTTGCATACTTTAAGAAACCAAGAATTCAGTTTTTATAAACTGAGTAAAGAAAAAGTCTTCTAAAAAAGAAATTATGAGCTGAAATAAAATGAATTTCAAGTTGCAGCTGGAACAAGGAGAAAATAAGTTAATTTTTCAACGGTCACAGCCAATCCTTTCTGGGAATACATAAGATTAGTAACATTTATTCTAATGTCAAGACAATATATGATTGGAGCAGTAATACGCTGTACTTTTGCTTGTAATCAGAGTGGGATATTTATGAGCTTATAAGTTCAGGGTTTGTCACATATAGGCCTATGCTGAAATAGTAAAAAAGAAAAAAGAAAAATTCCTGCAACTAATGGCTTTCAATTCAGTTATCTGAAACGATGCCAAGAAACTAGCATCTTTCTTAGGACTACCTTCTTAGTAAAAAGTGAATTACGGTGCTTAAATCATTTGCTTCAGTTAATCATTTAAAATCTATCAAACAGGAATTTCGAGTGATTTATTTGTGCAGGTTCTGACAATCAAAAACATTTGCTATAACTTGTAAACATTTGTCAAAATTAAGTGAGTCTACAAATCCATCAACAATTCTGTCAGTGTCAACAATAATACTAAATTATCCTAAGCATCCTAATGCAGGTTTAGGTTGGATAAAGAAAACTGAAGTAAAAGCACTGGATTTTGATTTCTCCTATGTACACTGTATACCGTTAATCAAGTGTCTTTAAAAATTCTACCTGAAGACGCATAACTGAAGCAACCTGGAGTCTAGATACTCTCAGACGAGCCCCTCAGCCACACTGATCGGCCTGTCCCGCCCGCCCTCTCCCCGGGTGTGCCTTGCACTACTTTCCTATTCAACGGCACATTACCCACTGACACTGACCCATATTCTCAGATCCCATATCCTTCTACTATCTTTCCTAATTTGTACTCAGGTTCACCCTTTATTCCTTGTTCCTGTCATACTATCTAAAGAGGATTTCAAATTCACTTTCTCCACTCTTACTTTTTTAAATGACGAGTTAAACTGTTAACTGTTAACAGTTATCAATTCCAACAGACTTTCACTTTATAAGTAATACAGTTCTTTTTTGTCTTTTTTTAAATAAGCATACATTTACTTTTTTAAAAAAATCTTAAAATTATGAGCTACACTTTTGTAAAAGTCATTTGAATTATTCTTTCTGTTCCTCCTTCTTTTCTCCTTTACTTCATTTCCCACCTCATTTTCAGTTGCTGAAAAAAGTATGTGCACATAGATGTATGAATATATGACCCTGGGTTATGTATTAGTCTGAAAGGGCTGTGGCTGGAGAGTCATAGAGAATAAGCTTGGGAAAGTTACATTTGTCTAGGGTAGGATTTCCCAACTTCAACGAGTGACATTAGGGCTGGACAATGCTTTGGTGCTATCCTGTACACAGTACAATGTTTAGCAGAATCCCTGTCCCCTACCCACTGGATGTCAGTAGCACCCCCACTCCCCTATCCTCCAGTATGACAACCATGTCTCCAGACACTGCCAAATGTCCCAAGGGTGGCATGTGGAGGATAGATCATCCCCAGTTGAGAACCACTGGTCTAGGAGTTTAAAATGTATAAAACGCTTTCCCGTCCATCTGATTATTATCTTATCCTGGGCTTCATCGAAACCATATAGGGATTAACATCCCAAGTTTACAAACAAGGAAACAGAAGCTCAGAGAGGCCAGTAACTGTCCAAGCTCACTGAGCTCTAGGCCCACTCTTCTCACTATCCCACACTGCTACTCCAGCTAAAGGAGCTTCATGTTGCAGGCCCTCCGTTTCCTCATCCCTTCAGCGAGAGGCTGGGCTAAACCAGTGTTATTCACAATTCCCTTCATTCTTCTCTTGCTTTCTTTCAAAGCAGAAGACTTTCTTCCAGAGAAATCTTCCATGGAAGCCCAATACATTCAATAGATAAAAACTAAGCTTCTACTTGAGGAGTCCAAGTATCATCCAGGCCCTACCTCCTTAAACCTCATACTTATCCCAGAGGGACCCCCAAACTCTAGGCTCTATAGAGCATACTGCAAAAAGTGGTGATAACTTTAAGTTATGATTCTAAACAGCACCTCTTAGTTAAGATGGTTTCTAGCTGAAATAGGAACCTGGCACATTCAGTAGAAATAGTATCTTAACCATGATCCAAGCTAAGTTACAGATAGGTGGTAGGAGAATGGTAAGGGTGTATGTTTGTGCCAAGTGTGTGGAACAGTAATTGAGTAAATCCAGGAGACTTATAAGTGGATATCAGAAGACCGGTAAAAGCAGCAGTCTCATGCACAAATCTGTCCAATATCCGGAAGAGAAAGAAACAGGTTCCAAACAAAGCACCCTACTTGAATGGACCTAAAAAACATGTATCGACCTCCCCAGGTATCAATTTTCTAATCTGTGAAATGAGAGGGTTAAAATAAGTTAGTGGTTATTAGCTATTTTTCTCCCCCCAAAACAATTAAGTTATTTTTTCAAATAAAATATTATACAGAAAATAGATAAATAAGACAAATCAAAGTAAAGCTGCTCTGTTTGGGCAGGGGGAAGGGAGAGGGCTGGAGACCTGACTAAAAATCCACTTGCTCAGCCTTCCCTCACTCTCTTCTCCATACCTAACCCCACCCACAGGCAACCTCCAGGGTACTTTGGAACACATTTAAAAACCACTGGACCAAAGGAATCCCTCAGGTTCCTAATGATCTGTTGTTCTATAAGTCTATGAATTCATGGAGGTTATTCAACTGGGGTCATCCAAGGAAAGCAACAATACGACATTACATCCAAATCCCTTTAGCCTGCTGACCAATGAGAAATTTTATTAATAGATACCAATGAAATATCAAAGTTAGTGAAAGCTTAAAGAGATGTTCACGTTAAACTACTAATCTATTCAATAAAACTAGATTTAACATATTTATGTAAAGATTATTCATAATCTTCAACTATAAAAATCGAATGAACTCAGAAAACAATTTTTTGAACAAACTGTTCTCATTTATTTATTTGCTTACATTATAAAAAGAGCAAAGTTAATGATCCTTCCCGCCATGTAACATTATCATTCCCAAGAGATACTTTGGATTGTTTATTATCTATCATTCCATTTATATAAGTGGGATCATATAACATATATAATGTTCTAAACTTGCTCTTCTCATTTTATACTTATCAAGGCCACTTTTTTGTGATAGTACATGTCTTTTTTAAACTCTTCACTGAAATATACATACAGAAAGCTGCACAATTAAGTGTACTGCTCGATGAACTTTCAGAGAACACACACCCGTGTTACCAGCAACCAGAGCAAGACACAGAAGATTACCGACATCCCCAGAAGCCCACCTTGTGCTTAGTCAAAACTCTCTCTCCATTCAAGGATAACTATACTGACTTCTAATAGCACAGTTTTGCCTGTTTTTAAACTTATATAAGTGGAATCGCACAGTAAGTACTTTGGCAAAACACTGTTGTGAATGAATAACCTGTACATAGATCATTCATTATCAGTGCTGTATAGTATTCCATTATAGTAGTATACCACAAGTTACTTACCCATTCTGTTGATGAGCATTTGGGTAGTTTCTAGTCAGTGCTATCATATGGAGTATTCTATGAACTTTCTAGTATAAGTCACCTGGTAAATAGATGTATGCTTATCTGCTGGATACATATCTAAGCATGGAATTGCTGTGTCACAGGGTATACATATAGTTGGCTTTAGTAGACACTGCCCCAGTTTTCCAAAGCAGTTGTACCGATTCATACTCCCATAAGCTGAGTCTGAGTGTTTTAGTTGCTTTAAACTTCATCAACACTGAGTATTTTTCATATTTTCATTTTCATTTCATTTTTTACCTTTTTGGTTTTAAATAAGTTTTTGAGGTATAATTCATGTAGAATTAACTACACCCATTTAAAGTATAAAATTAAAGTGCAAAATTCAAGCCTGATAGATGTACATACCTGTGAAACCACCACCACAATCAAGAAATGGAATACAGCTATCACCCCTAAAAGTTTCCTTGTGTCCCTTTGCAGTCAGTCCTCCCTCCACCCTTGGGCCCAGGCAACCACGTATCTACCTTGTCATCACAGATTGATTTGCATTTTCTAAAATTCTTTATATAAATGGAATCGCTAAGTATATACAGGCATACTCTACCAAGCTTTGCTTTACTGTGTTTCACAGATGTTGCATGTTTAACAAACTGAAGGCAAGACTCTCCACCAACAAAGATTATGACCAACTTTATGATACTCTATTGTCGTGGTGTGAACTAAGCCCACAATGCCTCTGAGGTGTGCCCGCACTCTTTTCTGTTGGTTTGTCTGAGTTGCTGTGCCGAAACCCAGGACAATATACATTCTTTTATAACTAGTTTCTCCCACTCAACATGATTTTGAAATGTATGTATGTTGCTATGTGCTTCCATAGTTCGTTCCTTTTTATTACTGAACATTCTACTCTACAGATTGTCCATATTTTATTTATCCCTTCACCTGTTGATGGACATATGGGTTCTTTCCAGTTTGGGGCATTATTTATAAAGCTGGTATGAACATTCATATACAACATATTTTCATTTCTCCTGGATACTTAAGGGTAGAATGACCAGATAGTATGTTTAACTTTATAAAAAACTACCTAAACGTTTTATGAAGTGGTTGTACCATTATATAGTGCCCTCAACAGTACACAAGAGTTCCAGTTGCTCCATATTCTAATCAACCTTTAGTATTGTCAGTCTTTTTTAACTATTTTAATGGATGTGCAGGGGCATCTCATTATGATTTTAATTTGCATTTCCTTAATGACCACTGACATTGAATATCTTTTCAATTGCTTATTTGCTGTTAGTATAAAGAATCTTTTCAAACATTTCCCCCCCCCCCCCCGTTTTCTTAAATGGTTGTTTTTCTTATGACTAATTTTAAGATTTCTTTATTTATTCTGGAAACAATTCCTTTATCAGATATATGTATTGCAAATATTTTCTCATTCTGGAACTTGCCTTTTTGTTTTCTTAATGGAATCTTTCAAAGAGCAAGAGTTTTCAATTTTTAAATCAAATCCAGTATATCAATTTTTTTCTTTGTGAATTTTTGCTTTTTTGTGACCTAAGAAATCTTTTCTGAACTCAAAGTCACAAACATTTCTCTCCTATGTTTTCTAGGTTTCATAGTTTTAGCTTTTAAAATTAGATCTGCGACCCTTTCAAGTTAATTTTTATGTATGATAACGAGGTTTATTTTTTTCCTCTATATGGATACCCCATTATTCTAGCACAATATGTTGAAAAGCATTTCTTTTCCCCATTAATTGCATTGGTATCTTTGTCAAAAATAAATTGACCATATATTTACAGGTCTATTTCTAGACACTAGCAATTTTACTTCCCCGATACCATACTGTCTTATTTACTGTAGCTTCACAGTAAGTCTTGAAATAAAGTAATATTATTCCTCCAACTTTATTTTTCTTTTCAAAAAATGCTTTGGCTATTTTGGATTGTTTATATTTTCATATAGTTTTAAAAATGAGCTTCTCAATTTCTATAAATATCTCTGAACATTATTTTTCTTGCTGGGAGAGTAAAAAAGGGATAATATGTTAGTATCTTAAATATGGTGGCACATAAGAGACATTCAATTAATGTTAGCATCCTCTCTTTTCCCCTCTCTTGGCCTTTAAATAAATAGGATCTAATCTAGCAATGTCCTAACATTTCACTAGCTGGTCAATGGCTGTAGTAAAAATATTACCACACCAAATGACTTTTATAAGTAAATATTTGTATTTTTACTTGGATTCGATACTAAAACACACTTGCCAGAGAAAGCAACTCAGCATATTTACTAATAAACTGTTTCAGGCCACATTTGAGGAAAGCATAAAACCACAGTCAGGCAAAAATTTAAATGTTTTCAAGTTCCATATAGCGCCTAATTACATTATTCTATAATATTAACAAAAATTTTCCTCTAGCAAGATTACAATGTTCCATTATTCATATAGCTGTTGCAAATGGAAAACGTATTTTTGCATTTGTTTAGAAATAATCTATAAACACTATTTAGAAATATATGTAACAAACAAAATATGGCTACTAATTCAACAATTAACATGTACTAATTTGAAACCCAAACCTATAAACAACCAAAATCTTTGAAGTATTTTAGTTTAGCGTAATTGATATAACTCCATGAAATGGAGAAGTATCAGTTTGCAAACACAGACCACCAAAAGGCAATTTTTGGTGAGCCACCAATGCTTTGTGGCAACCCACATTTATCAGATGAACTGATAGTTAAAGAAAAACAGTAATTTGCTTTCTTTTTCCATGATCTTATTCAAGGCCTCTTTCTGCATAGTATTTTTTAACATTAAAATGGCCTTAAACAAGCAATTTAACTACACTTAATTGATTAATGGATGAGTAAACAAAATCTGCTGGTTAATTTTAGGCAGGTCGGCTGCTAAGTGATTTACTGTCCTATTTTCTTAACAAGGAAGGAACAAGGCCAAACCTTTTCTTTTCATGAAGATGAATGCATGGCAAAGCAGTATCTTTTACCCTGTTGACTGAGCTGCATATAACCAGTGACCTATCTCAAAACACACCAGCAATCAATAAACTGCAAAATGTTACTGGAGCTCCCCTCCTACCTCTCCCATTTGTCAACCTCAACACTATTCTTCATTTACACAGGCTTGGCATCACCCCTGACTCCTCCCACTCATGAGTCTGCATTGCAAGTTCTGTAGATATCACCAATGTACTGTCACCATTACTTCTGTCTCCATTCCACTCCTGCCCTCATCTTTTTTCTGGTTTCCTCTAAACTGACCATCTTTGGCATGATTTTGCAATAATATAATAATCCACCTCTGCCTTCATTCTGGCCTTTTCCAACTCGATTCTCCTCAGCTACTTTGGTGATCTTTCTGAAATCAGAAATTAGATAATGTCACTCTTCAGCTTAACATTCAATAGTTTTTTTCAATGCTACACAAAGAGCTGCCATACAATCCAGCAATTCTACTCCTAGTTATATATTGAAATGAAAACCCGTCCAGATGAAAACTGTATACTTGATCTTAGTGACATAATTCATAATAGCCAAAAAGTGTGAAACACATAAATGTCCATTAACTGATAAATGAATAAACAAAACTGTGGTATAGCCAATCCATAAAATATTATTTCTTAACAGTTGTCAATACCACCCAAAGTGATCTACAGAGTCAACACAATCCCTATCAAAATCCCATGACATTTTTTGCAGAAATAGAAAAACTCATCCTAAAATTCATATAGAATCTCAAAGGATCCAGAATCACCAAAAATGATCTTGGAAAAAAAAAAAAAAAAAACTAAAGGCTCACCCTTCCTGATTTCAAAACTTACTACAAAGCTACAGTAATCAAAACAGTGTGATACTGGCATAAAGACAAACATATAGCCCAATGGAATCGAAGAGCCCAGAAATATACTCTTGCATATGTGATCAAATGATTTTTGACAAAGGTGGCAAGACAATTCAATGGGGAAAGGATAGTCTTTTCAAGAAATGGTACTGGGAAAACTGGATGTTCACATGCAAAAGAATGAAGCTGGACCCTCCCTTACCTGACACCATATACAAAAATTAACTCAATATGGATCAAAAATCTAAATATAAAACCAAAAACTATAAAACTCATAAAGAAAACACAAAGCAAAAGATTCATTATTTTGGATCTGGTAATGATTTCTTGTATACAATACTGTAAAAGAGTAGAAAAAATACATATTTTGTTCTCTGTCTCCAGGTCCTGGTATAGAGACCTCTTAAATTCCTTAGGATTTCCTGGGTGATAGCACTGTCTTTTGTTCTAATGAGGCTACTCTCAGTGCGCTCCTGGAAAGTTTCAGGATGGCAACTGGTCACCACAAAGACCAAGCCGAACTTGGAATTTTCAGCACCCACCCTCTCCCCCATTCTCCAAGAAGGGGAGAAGAGCTAGAAATTAAGTTAATGATTGAGCATACTTTTGTAATGAAGCTTCCATAAAAATCCCAAAAGTATGAGGTTCTAAAAGCTTCTGGGTTGGTGAACGTATCCATGTGCCAGGAAGGTGGCACACCTCAGCTCATGGAAACAGAAGTTCCTTGCTCATTAAAATCCCTGGTAATGAACTGGTAATCTAGTAAGTAAACTGCTTTCTTAAGTTCTCTGAGCCATTCTGGCAAATTATGAAAGCCTAGGAGAAGGTCGTGGAAACCTCTGATTCACAGCCAGTCAGAAGCACAGGTAAGGACGTGGACTTGTGATTGGCATCTGAAGTGGGGACTGTCTTCTGGGACTGAGCCCTTAACCTCTGGGGTCTGACCTAACGCCAGTTAATGTCAGAATTGAACTGAATTATAGCACACCTAGCTGGTTTCAGAATTGTCTGGTGTGGAAAACCCACACATCTGATGTCAGAAGTACTGTGAATATGAGAGTTAAGGAGAAACAGAGTTTTTTCCTGCTCCAATACCAAAGGCAAATAAAAGAAAAAACTGACGAACTGAACTTCATGAAAATTTTTAAATTTTGTGCATCAAAAGACAATATCAACAGAGTAAAAAGGCATCCCACATAAGAGAAAATATTTACAAATCATATATCTGATAAGAGATTAATATCCAGACTATGTAGAGAACTCCCAAAATGCAACAACAAAAAAAGACTCAAAAATGAACAAAGGAACTGAATAGCTATTTTTCCAAATAAGATATACACGGACACATGAAGAGATGCTCAACACAACTAATCATTAGGGAAATGCAAATCAAAACTAAAATGGGATACTACCTTACACCCATTAGGATGGCTACTCTTGAAAAAAGAAGAAAATGACAAATTTTGATGAGGATGTGAAGAAATTGGGACCGTTGTGCACTGTTGGTGAAAATGTAAGATGGTATAGCAACTGTGGAAAACAGTATGGCAGATCCTGAAAATATTAAAAACAGAATTACCATATGATCCAAGAAATTCCACTTCTGTGTATATACCCAAAGAAAATAAGAGTAGGGTCTCCAAGAGGTAGTTGTATATCCATGTTCATAACAGCATTATTCATAATAGCTGACAGCTAAATTCAAAATAGAAGTAGTCCAAGTGGCAATAAACAGGTGAATGAATAAATAAAATGTTTACAGCCTTAAAAATGAAGGAAATTCTGACACATGCTACAACATGGATGAAACTTGAGGGCATGATGCAAAGTGAAATCAACCAGTCTCAAAAAGACAAATACTGTATAAGTCTACTTACATGAGGTCCTAAAATAATCATAATCACAAAGAAAGAAAGTAGAATGGTGGGTGCCAAAGGCTAGGGGAGGTGGGAATGGGAGTTACTGTTATATGGGTACGGAGTTTCAGTTTTACCAGATGAAGAGTTATGAAGATCGATGATGGACATGATCACAGTGCAATGAATATATTTAATACTATCATTTCACTGTATACTTAAAAATGGTTAAGATGGAAATTTTATTATGTATATTTTATCACAACAAAAAAAAAAATGAAAAAACATGCGTTAAATACCCCACGAGGCTATGAGGATTAAATAATGCATGTACACTATAATATGTTCATCATTAGCAGCACAGTATCTGGTATATGGTAAGTGCTTAATATATGGGAGCCATTACCATCATTCCTCAAAGAAGTCAAAGTCCCTCTTCCCCCTGGGACATAGCCTGGGCAGCTCCTGGGAGTTGGAATGCAGTCCTCCACTGGGTCCACCTTAATATTAAATACCTGCACATTCTCCCAAGATGAAACTTCAATGTCACCACTTCCTTTTCACACTCCTCAAGGGTAAGGCCAGTGTCTACTCATCTGTGCACCCCAACCCCAGCATTCCACAATCCCAGGTATTGTTTTGGGAAGTATACACATTAATAATTACTGTTATATATAAACTGGAATATTGATTGTCAATCTTCCATACCACCCACAATAGCCAAGATCAGAGTAAATTTTTTTATTATTTTAACTTACAATTCCTAATACAACTAATATTTATCAAGTACAGGTAATGTGCTAACTGCTCTAGAGATTATCTTATTTATTCCTTACTTGTAACATCTCTCTGAGGCAGGTACTATTATTTTAGAGATGAAAAAACTGAGGTAGAAAGAGGTATTTGTTGGCACATTTATTTCTAATAAAGAAAAATCAGAGAAAAGAAAAGCAAAGGCATGTGATTGTTCCCACAGTCCACTGAATGGAATACATTCTAAGAGCTGCTTATACAAGTCCACGGCTTGCATTTTTCCTTCTTACTAAGAAAATTGAAAATACTGTTGTGCTTATTCAATACACTTGGCTCGCAAGGGCAGCTTTTTTTAGGAAAGTACCACAGGCTTGGGCAACGCCTCCCCCAACCATGACACCTCCTTCCTACTTTTAGATTCCCTGGCCAATACATAGAGTAGTAACACCAAATATTCCTTACTCTGGTTTCACAGTGAGAGTGAAATGCAAGGAAAAGACATGCCGCCAATTTTACAGCTTTTCAAGTCACATTAGGGATTCTTAGGACCTCCATATGAATCTAGAAATTATTGGAATCAAGATTCTCCTGAAAGCCTCCTCCTGCAAATCTGCAACTCTGAGGCCCTGGCCACTGTCACACAGACATTAACTCGTTCCTGAGATCACGGCCTGCCAGCTCAGGCCTTCAATATTCAAGAGTGCATTGCAACAGGACTCTGAGGGCGATGACAGTGGTTCCACGACCCACACAGCAGGGTTTAGAGATTCTCAGATCCCAAGGGAGCACCTCCATAAGTCTCATAACTGATTTTCCTCATCTCCTAGAATCTTATTTCCCCTGGGAAACAGAAAATAAATATAATCTCCTATCCAGTCCTGAGTGACAAGCACAAGCCTCCTATGTTAGCAAGATACTATGCCTTCTATTCTTATTAACATGTGGGTATATACAAGACAAATTAGTACTGCAAGAAAAAGAAATGGCACAACCCTTGAACTGAGTGGAGAAAGAAAACCAGAGCGTTCAATAAATCTGATAAAAATTAAAAATAAATCCATAAAATTAGCAAAAACCATTAATGACACACTCACATAAAACTAACGGAACATGCCATTCTTAAAATGTAATAGTCTTCACTCCTTTTTAATTTCCTGCAGTGAGGCACTGCCAGTACCACTTAAACCAACACCACTCTCTACTTGTCTAAAAACAAAAATGCTCTCTGGTTTATGTTTCTTGCTTGACTACTCCCAAACATTTCTAATACTACTTTATTATTAAGATCTACTGACAGTAATTTACATCCCTAAATGAAATATAAAGTTGGTAAAAGTTCCAAGAGTACAAAGACACATGATAAAACGTAAACTGGTAGAAATTCACATGAAATCTACCTTACTTGGACTTTTAATTTAAATGTTAATTCATTCGGTTAACACACAATAAGCAGTAAATACAGGGCAGAAAACATATTCTACAAAATCCTCAGCAATACTTGTCATCCATTCAGCAATAATTATTGTATGCCTCCTCTGCGCTAGGGGGTTGGGGGACCAATAGTGAACAAAACACTCTCTGGTTCTCGTGAAGTTTATATTATAGGAAAGAGGGACAATCGAGTAAAGAAACAAACTGCAAATTTCAGCTGGTGATATGTGCCAAGAAAACTAGTACTGTGATGGGGAATAAATAGGACACCTATAGGAACTTAAATGCTAACAAGGTTATTAAAAAAAAAAAAGATATATTAATCTCAAACCTTTTGGATGAACTAGACATTATATATGGATGGCAGACAGGAGTAAGAATAGAAGCCACAGAGAAGGGTAAAATGTGAGGAGAAGAACAAGAGCTGAAAAGAGAAACAGATGTGTAATGAACAACAGCCTATTGTGCCAATTACAGGGAGGCCTATGTTTTGTTTTGTTTTCTTGATCCACGGGATCAATTTATCAGATCAAACCATATAGAAACCACCTAACCTACCATACTCCTATTAGACACAAAGTAGATATTTTAAAACCAGAATTAAAGGGGGAAATAGAACTGCTTTTCTTATGATAACAAAGGGAGGGGGAGAGGTATTTATAAAGAAATGTGGCTCTTTATACAGGACCAAATCATACTAGAACTTTCTGTTAAGACACCACTCAAGCCTCAGAGTATAAGATCCTTGAAGAATACTATTTAAAAGAACCACTGCCTAAAATGCATGCTTATGAGTTATTTAACTCATCTGTACAACATCTAGACCAAACATGAACAATTAAAATAGTCATTTTTTTCAGAAACCACTGGGAAAATAAAAACACGTTAGCCAAACAGGTAAGCACTCACAAAGGGAGCTTTGCATCACCTTGGCTCTCTGTGGTTTCTGTCAAGGTAGAGGATATAACATTATCAATATGTAACTGAAAGCCTGCATTGGCCCTTTCTTCCCTACCTGCATCTTCACAATGGTCCCCAATCTTTTTGGCACTAGGAACTGGCACTCCTATGAGAAGTCTAACACCTGATGATCTGAAGTGGAGCTGAGGGAGTGATGCCAGCACTGTGGAGCCACTGCAAATACAGATGAAGTTTTGCTCCCGTGCCTGCCACTCACCTCCTGCTGTGTCGCCCAGTTCCTCCTAACAGGCCACGGACCAGTACCAGTCTGCGGCCCAGGGGTTGGAGACCCCTCTTCTACAAAACCTATCTTATGAGAGGCTGCCATTCCCTGTGTCTCCATTTCCATATTGGAGTACCAGAAAAACAAGTAGTTCAAGAGGTTTCAAGAGTTCTGTTACCTCACTGTCTATAGGAACAGGAACACACTCACTACAGAAGTGTGTTCTTTCAGTTTCAAAGATCACTCAAACTAAGTAAATTAAATCCTCCCAAAATCAGACTTCTGCACTTTATCTGTTTGTCCTGTCTCTAAGACCATGGCTAAAGGTACAATCTCCTCAAAATCTGAAGTCAGCTTCCCCCTCAAAATTAAAAACCCCTTTTCAACTTCTCATTATCATTCTCAAATTCACTAAATAAGCAGAAAAGCAACCAAAATCATGACCTTTTTTCTCACTTGTCTCTCTTCTGCCCTCTCACATAATCAGGTACTAAGTCTTATATGTTATTTACTGTATATGAAGTGCACACCCACCCCTCCTGGTACTTTCCAAATTCTGATCAATGACATTATCACTTACCCAAGTTCTAAACCTGGAGTCATCTTTAAAAGAATGAAGATGAGGCAAAGTTAACCAATTGGAGAAAAAATAAAATAGCATTTATTGAGTTTCTACTATACTATGTACTTATCACTTGTGCCGGCCTAGGAAATATGTTATACTATTTTCACTTTATAAATAGGGGAAAAAAGTTTGAAGTTTCTCAAATATACCCATTTTTTTCCAGTCTAACAGTTCAGACTTTTAACACTTCACATTTACAATACCATTAGTCTTCTCTACTCCAAATCTGTTCTGCATAAAACACTGCCAGAACAATCACACCAAAATTCCATTTATATCACATCAATTCCCTGTTGAGGGCAGTGAAATGCCTTCTGCTTCTCTATTTGCCCAATGACTGATCCAGAGCTTCATAAATATTGGTTACTTAAAACCATCCCACGATTTCCCATCAGCCTAGATATAATGAGCCCTGGAAGCAGAAAGTAATCACTTTAATCTAAGACAGAGATGTTGAATATAAGAATACATGTGAAAAAAAACAGAGGCAAAGTAAAAGCCTTCAAAATAAAGTGGAACTTCTTTAAGACATTTCACAATTCTGACTCGACCCAAACCAGCCTTCTTTAGAGAATAAAGATGCTGAAATTAGAACGCCTCTAACCCAGCTCCTCCACTTCCAGAGACCTAATCTCTCTGTGCTTCAATTTCCTCCTCTATGTTAAGTTCAACTCGGTCTCTGCTCAAGTTTTCCCACCCCCTCTCTGATTATCCAAGTCCAAGTCATTCTCCAAACGTCAGCTAAAGGCCCATTTCACTTGCAAACTCTTACCGGATGATCTCAGCCCATCACTCCACTTACTTAATTTATAATAACATTACAGCAAAAAGAGTCTGAATCACTCATTTTAAGTTTTAGCTGTGCTCATACATCACTGTTTCATTTATTTCACCTGTGTATGCCCCATCCCCCCCCCCACCAATGTCCCACTCATGAATGAGTGACATTACAAACTGCCTCAGGTGATCATCAGTGGCACAACAATGTTAATATCAACAACTATTACTACCACCATTGACTGAATATATAGTAAATGCCAGGCACTTGCTAAGTATCTTAGGTATTTTTCTCTCAATCTTCGTAATCTTTTTAGTTAAATCTGCCTCTTTATCCCCATTTCATAGTTAAGGAAGATACATTACCCAAAGCTACAAAAAGAAAAAGAAAAAAAAACCTAGTGAGGATAGGGGTGAAGAGTGAGAATGGGTGATTTCAAACTCAGTTCTGTTTACTTCCCATTCTTAACTACTACATCATACTGTTTAGTAATTACTTGGGTCATTTCATATCTAGGTGTTAAATTTTCTCTCCTAAATGTAAGCTGTTAACAGTAACAAAAATTGTGCATTTCTTTGGTCATTTCCAGAACCCATTCTTAATAAGTGATTCATACTCAAGCCTTCACCTAAACTAATTCATTTAATCCTCAAGACAATTCTGTGAGATAGTAATAATTTTTATTGCCAATTTACAAATGAGGAAACAGGCACAGAGAGGTTAAATAACTTGCCCCCAATCACACAGCTGATAAAGTGCTGAATTTAAGGGTGAAATGGTAACTGTGATACATTACTTCATTTACAAACTCTTCTTAACAATTTTTACTAAGCACTCTTCTAGGTACTGGGGGATACACCAGTGAACAAACCAAAAAACATCCCTGCCCTCATGGAGCTTATAATCTTATTTCTTTTCCTATATTTTCACTCTATTTCTTCTATACTCTTAAAGAAGATTTCCATACAAAAATATCAAATTTGGATAATAAAAACCAGTATGAAAGAAAGAGCATGAGACTTGTAGTGGCAAAACCTGGGACAAATTCCTACCTTTGTCATTTATTAGACCCTGGGCAAAATCTCCTCACGGGACTCTCAATTTCATGACTTGTATGAGACAGTGTAAAGAAGTTGCACACCTAGCAGTGTCTGGCACTTAGTATACGTTCAGTAAAGGAATTTCCTTCTTTCTCCTTCCCTCCATGCAGTGACTTCATAATCTGTGTCCTCCCCGAGCACATGTTAAAAGGCTCCGTGAAATTACATTAAGGACTACAAAGCGACCAATCTCTTCTGTTCCAGGGCAATTCTCATTCCAAATCACTATGTCTCCAATTTCAGGCCACAGACTACTCTGACGCCGATAAATCAGGTTACAACTCGGGAATGACAGCAACTCACGTTAGGGCCTGGCAGCGTCTATAAAGTGCTCCCAATGACCTTCTTTGGAAAGCACTTTTCAGCTGAGAAGGAATGTGGCCTCCTGACCAGGCTCCACTCCCCGTGAGGAAGATGTGGCACCAGGGAGGAGAATTTCGAGCCTATGGCACAAGTTTGTGTCCTACATACCGTTTTTCACTCGAAGAGCTCAGCACCCCTCCTGCCACCTGCCAAACCGATACCCGCCTCCTCGGGGTTACAACTCACTCCTTTTACTCGGGCGGCCGCCTAGGCTCTCCGGGCGCGTGTTCCCCGCCGCCCAAGTGACCGACCTCCCGCCCGGGCTCCGGCAACTAGCCCTGGCCCAAGGGTCTGGAACAGGCCGGACCGCCTGACCTCTCATGGGGCTTCCCTTCCGCCCTCCTGGTCAGCGGCGCCTCGAGCTGGCTGCTTGGCTCCGGGCTGGGCCTGCCAGGGGCAAGAAGCCCCTTACCTATCTTCACGACCGTATCCGCCAAGCACCGATCCCACTTCCTGCCGAGTTCTGACTCCGACATGTTCCCCACCCGCAGCTCCAGCTTTCGTTACGGTGGGACCCCGCGCTCCGATTCTAGGCAAGTCTCGCGAGAGCTGGTCGCCGTTCCCAGGCCCGGAAGACTGGCGTCGGCGTGCCAAATATCGCGAGACGATCTGACTGCTTCCGTCCTTTGCTTTTTTTTTTTTAGTTGGTCGTCAAGGTGACGGGTTGCGGGAAGGCCCGAGGTGACCCTGACCTTGGAGCCGCGCCTACCTAAGGGTTGCAAGGCTGACAGGTTTCCTAAGCGGCATCCAAAGCCCTTCCTTCGCACCAGCTCCCGACGTTGGCCCTGCAAAATCCCAGGACAAATGAGAGCACGGCGTTTGATTTATTCATTCATTTCTTTACTCAGCTTCACTTTTTCTACTCATTCTCTCATTTATTGCAGTGCAACTCCCACCTGCACCACTAACACAGAAACTGCTCTGGCAAAGGTCACGTATTGCCAAATCATACGCTTTTTGGACCTCTATACAGCATTAGACACAACTGCTCCCTCCTTTCGAGTCCTCCTTGTCTACTGCCTTCTCCCAGTTTGGACTCCCAGTACACCAGTCTTTCCTGGTCCTTCTCTAACCCTTCTCTGTAGGGGTCCTTTCAGGGCTGCTTTTTCTCTGCCAGCTGCTTAAAGAGGTAACATCCACTAATAGAACTTAGAGCTCCCCCTCCATCTTGTCACAGGAGCTTGCCTACCCCTCTAATTTGCTACATTATATCGAAACATTTGCAGGTAAAACTAAAAGTTCCTAAAATGCCTGAGCTGCCCCTTCATCTGCACACTCTCAATTCAAAGCACAATGCCTTCCTTGGTCAGTAGGATCTTCTATGAAATATTTGTTGAACTGAATTGAATTCATTCACTCATTTATTTTTTCACTTATCCTTGGCAACTTTAACAGCAGAACTGCTGTACAGTCTTTACCAGACAAAGACCCTTCTTTCAGAAAGCTTCTTCCATGACCACCCTTCTAGCTCTCATCTGAGCCACATAACAAATTGTATTGTAATTATGTGTCTCTTGGATGTGGCTGGTCCTTGAGAATGGAGGTTGTGCCATTCTTGTATCCCCCGTGACTAGCAGAGAGCCTCTGTATATATTGAATTCTCAATAAATGCTTTTTGAATGGATGTAAGAACGAATGGATGTATAAATAAATAATTGCTTTAGAAAGAGAAAAAAGACTTTGTACTGGGAGAAATCTATTGTGTAGCATTTACATTAACAAAGGAAAGGCAAATTAACTTCACTACATACCTATGACGTGTCACAAGTAGCATCAGGCATCTCATATCATTTTGTTTATTCTCACAGCAGGCTGAGATTAGTATCTTTATTTTCACAGATTTGGAAGTTAGTATCACAGAAGTTAAGTCATGTGGAAGATGCATAAGCCTCTGCATTGTGTTGATTTAGAAACTGACAGAGGCATTTTTATTGGATTCAGGAGAGTTGTAAAATTTTGTAGAAGGCAGAGAGCAAATTACAAAAGCAATCAGAGGCAGATGCTATAGCATGGATTCTGGAGCCAGCCTGTCTGGGTTCAGATCCCAGCTTTGCCATTTCCTAGCTTTGTATCTATTATTCTCTCCTTCCACAGTTTCTTCCCACATATGATGTTTTATTCACTGCTGAATCCTGAACCCTAGAACATTATCTAACACGTAGTGTTTGCTTGATAAATATATGTTGGTTAAATGAATCAAAATAAATTAAAACTGGAGTTTTTATAGTTCTTGGAGAACAAAAACCAATATGAGTAAGAACAATATTTAAGAAAACCCAGCAATAAATACTTTAAAACCTTTGTTACATTTAAAAAATAAGTTTCTCAATGCTGGAGAAAGGAGTTACAAACATGAATAGAGGGAAAGCTTGAAAAGAACTCTGCTGTTGAATTGTAATTAAATGTGTCAGTATGAACTCACCATATTTAAAGTAATAGAGATAGATATGAAAATGTGTGGGTGTATTTCTTGATCCTGTTTGCTGAGAGGGCCTAAAAGCACTAACATACCAATAGCAATAAGAAAGCTTAGATTTTAGCTTCTAAATACCATTCTCTACTGTAAGCTCCTTAAAAAAATGACTGAAACTCCAGGGCTGGAGCAGGGAAAATATAAGATGACCCTTCTTGTGTCACAAAGTAATGAAGTCTTTTAAGGAAGTCTTTTAGTGTCATACCAAAATGTTTCAATAACTACGAACGGCCTAAAGTAGCGCCTGTTTCCTGATTGGAACTGCAAAAATCATTATTAGGACTTCTCTCAATTGTATGGAGCAAGTTTCATAAAGACAGAATTTTGCATTTCAAATGAATTAGGACAGAGTCTTGTAATTTCACAGCAAGTGAGCCAGCATCTTTCAATACTGGACAGAGGAAAAATGAAAAAGCAAAAACTGTCACTTAAGTACACTAGATTTAGTCCCAACTGGTTAATCACCTAGACATAAGCTCTTTGTTTAGTTTACTAGCTTGTAAATCCAGCTTCATTAACAACGCAGATTAGAATATTTTATAGCACCTGCATAAATAAAGGTCTTTTAGATTCCAGTGGGTTATTTTTCGATTTCCTTTCAATTAAAAACTAATTCCTTTCTTAAAGAGAGATTCACATTTTTTTGTTTCAGATCTTTTTTCTCCAAGAGAGGTCTTATATTATTTTGCCCAGAGTCAGGTATTCAGAGTCAGACAGCTACTAAGTAGCTTATTAGTTTGGTTCCAAAGTCCAGGGGCCCCTCCCATTTTTTTTCTTAATATGTGTGTGTGTGTGTGTGTGTGTGTGTGTGTGTGAGAGAGAGAGAGAGAAAGAGAGAGAGAGAGAGAGAGAGAGAGAGAGAGAGGTAGGGAGAGGGAGAGAGAGAGAGAGAGATAACAAGCATACAGAAAAGTGCTAAAAACATAAATATGGAGTAACAAATAAATTGCTGTTAAATGAGCATCACCAGCACCTCAGAAGCCCACTCCCCAGTATGTCCTTTGTCATATCGTATCCCCTCCCTTCCTGCTAGCATAATCACTATCCTGACTTTTATGTTATTTATTTCTTTCTTTTCTTTTAGTATTGTTACCCGATTATACATCCTTAACAATATGATTTAATTTTGCCTGGTTTTCAACTTTATATAAATGGAATCATATAGTCTGTATCCTGTGGTATTTGATTTTGCTCATTATTTTGCTTTAAAATCCATCTATATTGAATTTTTAGTTCTCTCTTGTTTCATTGCCATATAGTACTCATTATATTATACCTGTACTTTATTTATTCTACTGTTTATGGATTTTGAGTTGTTTCCAGATTGAAATTATTACCAACAAGGCTTCTCATTCTTGTACATGTATCCTGATGCATATTGGCATACATTTTAATAGGAAATATAACTAAGGAGGGTGCTAGTGTATGCTTATCTTCAGGTTTTTAGATACCACAAACTTTATCCAAAAGTGCTGGTACCAGTTTACATTCTCGCCAGCAGTGTTTGAACTTTCCCGCTACTTCACATCCTTGCCAAAAGCTGATTTTTAAGTACACTCGAAAATTGCTGCCAATCATCCCGGGATAGGGGAACCTTAAATCCAAAATCATTGGCATTCTTATAGGAAGAGAAAAAATACAGAGACAGAGACAGAAGGAAGATAGCTATGAGACAATGGAGGTAGAGCTTAGAATTATGTGGCTGCAAGCCAAGTGTCAGTCACCAGAAGCTCGGAGAACAGCATAAAACAGAAACTCCCTTTGAACCACCAAGAAGAAAATCAACCCTGAGGACACTTTGCTTTTGGATTTCTAGCCTCCAGAACCGAGCGAGAATAAATTTCTGTCATTTTAAACCACCTGATCTGTGAGACTTTGTTACAGCAGACCTAAAAAACTAAACTAGCAGGGGACACACTAGATTGGAAATGGTGAGAGCTGGACCCGTCTTCTCTGCCATTAACTAGTTGTCATGTGCATGTAGCAGCTCCCATCAAACGGGCCCGCCCACCAGCTCTCTCTTCAGATTCTTTCATATGCTTCTTCCCATTGTACTTTTGGGCCTAATGCTGGTAATGGCTCTGACTGTTACTTACTCCAAGGTATCACCCTTCCTCTTGATCCAATCAGCTCTCCTCCATTTCCTGGCTTGGATGCACCCCGTGTTTCCTGACAGGACCCTGACTGCTAAGCGTACGAGAGGTCCCTCTCTGAGCCTCCTGTACACCCAGCCACACCTTTTGTTTCCTAACCACTGCCTATCATAAGGTGCAATTATCTTCTCTATTTACCCCTCTCATCCCCGCCCCACCCCTTGTTTCTCCCACCAGATGGTAAACTCCATGAAAGCAGGGACTTCACTCGTCTCATTATTAAATCCTTAGCTCCTCACACAGTGTCTGGTGCACTGAAGGCATTTAATGAACATTTCTTGAATGAATGAATGAATGAATGAATGAACAAACGAACGAACGAACACAGAGCAGGAATGATGTCCTTTACATTTTCACATTCCTAGCACTAGCCAGGCCAGATACTAAGTGGTGCTCAATCGATGTTCTGTGCTCTCAAGTGGCCCAGTCTTTGAGGCTAGAGGTTCCCAGGGTGGGACACACGCCTAAGAGTAACACCTAGAGCAGATGGAAGTGTAGCTTTGTGTCAGGATGTGTTTAGATTGACCTTGTTGAGAATTCGAGTCTGAGGAAATGCTTGGGCAGGTGAGTTTGAAGGTATATTTCCTACACTTACCTGTATTCAAAGGTACACTCAAGTTGCATGTAAATGATTTGTGGAAGAACATAAGTTTGAGACAAATAACATCACCAAATTAGTTTGGATTTTAGTATGTAAGCTTGAGAGTTGGTGCAAGTGTAATCATGGTAGCTTGAGTATTAATATTTCACAGGCCAACCAAAATTATACTTTTGACCACACAAGAGTTCCCTGGGCTGACTTTATGTCAAGTTAGCTTTGATTTTTACCCGGATTATTTGATCTCAGCCATAATGAAGTTACTGGTTATCATTTGCTTGTTCTGTTCAGTTAATAAAAAATTAGGGATTTCTTGGTTAGTGTAATTTGTTTGGTAGAGAAAATATTTCTAAATACAGAATCCGAGGTAGAGAAAGGCATACTTAGCAGAAAATAGGTTGGGTAATATTTTATTTATTTATTTACCTTTATTTTATTAAAAAAAAATTTTCAATGACATACTATATTGGTTTCAGGTGTACCACATAGTGATTAGACATTTATAAAACTTATGAAATTATCACCCTATAAGTCTAGTACCCAGCTGACACCATATATAGTTATGACAATATGATTCACTAGATTCCCTATGTTGTACTTCACATTCCCATGACTGTTTTTATAACGGGCAATTTGTACATCTTAATCCCTTCTCCTTTTTCACCCATCCTCTCCATCCCCTCCCGTTTGGCAATCATCAGAATGTTCTCTGTATCTGAATTTTTTTCTATTTTGTTTGTTTATTTTGTTTTTTAGACTCCACACATAAGTAAAATTATATATATAGTATTTGCCTTTCTCCTTCTGACTTATTTTACTTAACATAATACCCTCTAGGTCCATCCATTTAAAAAAGAATGACACAGTTTCATTCTTTTTTAAATCCTTTATATATATGCACCATATTTTCGTTATCCATTCGTTTCTCAGTGGACACTTAGGTTGCTTCCATGTCTTGGTTACCATATATAATGCTGCAGTGAACATAGTGGTGCTTATATGTTTTCAAATTAATGCTTTGGGTTTCTTCAGATAAATATTTGGTAAACTTTTCTTAATTTCTCTTCTGTCTCATAGCCAAAGATGTGGACGTCTCAGCCTTGATTTGGCACTTAGATCTATCTGCTTCCAAAGTCACAGCTTTACCTGGGAAGTTGAAAAGACTCTCTGAAACTCTACGCAAATCTTTATGTATGAATGCATATTTTTTTTTCTTTGAGTCCATCGCTTTCCTCAGAGTCTCAAAGGGACCCAGGATCCAAAGGAGGTTAAGAACTATTGACCTGGAGCCAAATACAGGTCTTGGAGAGGACGCCAGTCCCTCCAGCAGAGGGCAGTGGCACCTGCATTCACTGACCTCCTTGACCTTATAACATTGGTTATCAAGAGATCAAGATGCTGAGCCAGGTAGACCTGACCCAAGGGTGCCAAAAGAGAACACCAACCTTCTCCTATCCTTCCTGTTGGGTTGGTTTTGAAATCCCATTTCCAACTCCCAGTTGCCACATCATTACATATGTAAGCTCCCAAGCAGTGGTTCTGGGGAAGACCACCTTCTGTCATCAACTTCCAGAAAGGCCCTGGAAAATTCTTCTTAGAGACACATATTTTTCTAAGCTTTGTTGCTCCTTTGTCAATGCTAGTTTCTCTTGCTTCCTTCATGGATGTGTTTAGACCACCAGAACAAACACTTAATCAGGTCCTGGCTGGAAGATCTTTTTCAATAGAAATTTGAATGAACTGACTTTGATTCTCGGTTGGATGCCTCGTCCTATAGAATAAACACCAGGCCCTTAACTTAGCATTCAAAGCCTTTTGAGAATGGTTCCACTTCAGCTTTCATTACTCTCTCACATGTAAGGAAGGTCTCCTTGTTGGCCATACTTCCTGCAATTGCTTCAGGGGCTTTCCAATAAGCTCCTGAAGAGATCACTCCTTCCTTCCCGTATTCCTTATCTTTCCCATCCTTCAGCCCCTTCTTCCACCATGGAGCCTTCTCTGGCTGAGCAGTAATGAAATGAAGAGGTTAAAGACTCTGAAGACCTGAAGTAGCAAGCCACACAGATACTTAGGGGGAGCGTCTTGCAGGCACAGAGAAGAGCAAGTACAAAAGCCCTGGGGTGGAAGTCTGCTTGGCCCCGTAGAGGCACAGTGTGGCTGGAACAGAGTATGCAAACAGGAGATGGAGTCAGAGTGGTGGTGGAAGCAGAGAGTACAGAACCTTGTAGGTCATCACTTTGATTTTACTTTGATTTTACTCTGACTGAGATGGGAAGACAGAAGTTTTTGAGGGGAAAAGGTGACATCATCTCTTGTGTTTGACAAAGACCACTTTGTGTTGAAAATAGAATGTAGGAGCAAGGACCGAAGCAGAGAGCTGGGTAGGAAGATTATTACGATCATCTAAGAAATATAGAAAAAAAGACAATGAGAAGCATTTGGCTTCTAGATCTATTTTGAAGGTGGATTTGATGGGATTTGCTGATAGATGAGATCTGAGGTTTGAGGGAAAAAGAAAGAGGAGTTAAGGATGGCTCTAAGCTATTTGGTGTGAGCAAACAGAAAATGGGAGTTGACACTGAGATGCAAAAAACTGGGAGAAAGAATTTTATGTGGGGGAACAGAATTAGAAATTCAATTTGGGTAGGGTAAGTTTAGAACTTCCCAGTTACCCAGTTTATGTGCTGCCCCATACTTCCTCAACCCCTCTCTTACCTACCCCCTTGACTGCTTACTCAAGGAAGGGCCCTAGTCACCACAAGTAATGACCTCCTGCTAAGACCACTGCTGTCTCCATCTTTTCCAGGGTGAGGGCCAGGCTCCAGTTCACTTCCATCATGCCTGCTTCATCAGGAGCCGCAAAAGCTCCAGGCTCCAGGCCACGTGACCAGACCACAAAGGCTATGATTCCTCCCAACACTTCTGAGCTCACAGTATGTTCTAAACCAGAGCTGGGGCAGCTGACATCTCCAAGGGGCCCCAAAAAGCCAAGAATGACAGCCCAGAGATGCAGGGGTAAAATTCTATCATTGGGAGACAAGAGATAAGAAAGAATCAACAGATGAATTCAATTTCCTTCTGCAGACCAGAAATGAACCCTCTCCTTCTCAAGAGTCAGCACTTAGATGTGGTGGTTCTCTCCCACCCCCACCCCCACCCCCAGCCTCTCTGGAGATGTTCCCATGTGACTGGGCCACTAGCTGTGTTTTCTTGTGAATATGTGGCTAGTTTGATAACACACCCCTTCTGTTTTCTTTCCCTCGTTCTCTGTTTCATTTCCCTCTTTTCTTTCTCTCTGTCCTAACTGAACTTCTCTGAAGGAGCATGCACATGTGTGGGCTTTGCTTCGGGCTCTGATTTCTAAGGAACCTTGGCTAAGTCAACAGTCAGTGGAAATGCAGTGTAAGCAGGGGAGAGGACAGGGCTGGAGATGAAAATAGGGAGTTAAATGCATGTATCTGCTTCTAAGATCACCTACGGGATTAGTATGACCAGAGGAGAAAGGCAGATCAAGAACTAAAACTTGTGATGCTGTAACATTTAGAGTCCAGGAAGAAGAGAATGAATCAGCAAAAAAGGATGAGAAGGAATGACCATGTGTGGGAGGAAAACCAAAAAGAAGGGTTTCCTGCAAGCCAAATGAGAAAAATGTTTCAAGAAAGAGAATGTGATGAACCGGATCAAATGAAGATGGAGAACTGGCCATTGGGTTTAGCATCAAGGAGGTTATTTTGATGACGTACACAAGGACAGTTTCCTTGGAGGGGTCAGAGCCAAAGCCTGAAAATGGTGGGTTTGAGAGAGACTAGGAAGAGAAGGATTGGGAACAGCAAGTTTTCCTTCAAAGAGGGACAAAGGAAAGAGGCAAGCGCTTAAGGATGGGTGGAGTCAACAGCGGGTTTTGTTGGATGGGAGAAATTACTCATGGTTGTGTGCGGATGGGAATGATTCGGTAGTTGGGTGACACTGATGATGCAAGAGAGAGAAGAAGGACTGGCTGCAGCCTGGAAGTTCCCAGCAGAAACATTAAGGGTTTAGATTCCAGGCGGGCTGGAAGGAGAAGGTTTATTTCTGAGGAAAAAGGGAGAATGCTAGACATCTGGAATTTCCTCTCCACGGATGCCTGGGTCCCTAGGGCCTAACTTTTAAAGTTGAACATTCACTGTTTGATGTGGTTAGAGTCCCTGAGCCCACAGTATGTTCCCAAGAGTATTTAATTAAATGGGAATCTGGTGTGCATCTGTGACTAATTAATGCTGATCAAAAACAATTAAATATTAAATGTCAGTGCTGTTACCTGGTTTCTTACTAATAATTGCAAAGGGCTGAATATAATTATCAAGTCCTGACCTCCATAAGGACCAGGTTCACATTAAAATAATGAAAAACAAAAACCAGGCTAATGAAAGAGCAGGTTTTGTGAATTTTAAAAAATATTCGAAGCAGTGAAATGCTAAACATCAGGACAAGGGTCTTGCTTAGAGGTCCCCTCCCCCTACTAAAAGGTCCCCTCCCCCACCTTACAGGGCCCTCTCTCATAAAAATAATGGCAGCTCCATTGATGATGTAGTAAACATTTCTAATAGTTCTCCTTTCAGGAAAATATGCCTTCATATGCTGATCCTATTGTCTATGATAAATGTTACATGACGTATATATAAAATGATGCAATTCATTCAACAAGTGTTGAAGGAGCATTTGATTTAGCCAGTCCTGTGCTAAGTGCGCTAGGGATAAAGAAATGCATGAGATGAACACTCCTTCTTCAAGGCCTAGCCTGGTGTTCCTCAGAGTCTGCTTCAGAGAGAAGCCCACCCTTATCAGACCTACCCAGGGCGCTTCACCCCACCTCTCTCCATTTCATCCAGTGTGATCAGGGATTGCTGTTTCCTCCCAGTTCAATAAATAATACTTTTGTTTACATTTGTTGTACTATTTGTTTTGGGGTCAGTTTTAAAGGTAGGGGGCAGAAATGCCTTTATTCTGCCATCTTGAAGCTAGCAGGCCGGGGCAGCTTCTGTGGTCCTGCTGAGGGGTGGGGCCTATCTAGCAGATCTGACAGATGGGCTGACTCTTACTCAGGGGAGAGGTGTGGGAGATCCAAGGTCAAAGACCAAAAGCAGCAGCTTGGATCGGGGTGGTTGTTGAGAGCCAGAAGAGTGAGTCAAGCCCCGAGGTCCATCCAGCAAAGAGATGGGTGGAGGACAGGAACCATAGTATGAAGCCAAAACAAAGAGAGTTGAGGACCAAGGAATTTACGAATAAGGAGGAGCAGGGTGGAAAAACAAGGAGGTGGTCTGGAAGGTTTTCGAGAGACAAACTGGGGATGTTCGCGGTGACTTGAAATCTCATTCCTGCACCAGCTCGAATATGTTACCCAGATCATTTAAAAGGATCTTGATGGATAGACAGTTTGACACTATCTCCTTCCACACCCATCTGAAAAGTTAATAAGAGTAAGCTCCCTTCATGGGAGTCTGAGTTCTGAGCTGTTGTAAACTGTCAAGTACTTATTTGATGCTCTTGGGAATTTGATGCTTTCAACTCTTAATCCATAAAGAGAAGATGATTGTAGTTCCCTCAGCCTATTTTACAGATGCAGGGGGATGCTGTATGGATTGAGAACACCTTTGGTCTGACTCTCCCCTTGGGCTGTGGAGGACGCTCATGATAGAGACCATTTATCCTGAGAGCTCTGACACTTCTGTCTTCAGCTTAGAGCTGAATGCAGGAGAAGGATGCAAGGAGGAAGGAGAAAAGAGAACTCTCAATTTGTTTTAGTTCCTGTTGGGTGCAAGGCACTTCCCATGCGTTGTTTTTTTTTTTTTTATTCCTAGCATTGGGGTAGAGCCTTCTTACCCACTTTTAGAGGTAAAGAAACCAGGCCCTTATAAGTGGAGGAGATAGAAATTCAATGCAGATCTCTCTGACTCCAAAACTATGATCTTTCCAGTATAATCCAGTCCAGGGACTATGGCTCTGGTCACTGCCACCCCCTGTTTTCTTCTTCCCTACTCTATCTCAGTAAGAAGAACATTGCAAGACAGGAGAAGGCAGCCAGCCAGGAGAGCCACTCTCTTCCCTAAGGAAGAAGATAAGGTCACGACTGAACTTCCCTCTGAAATGGAATGTGACTTTGATCTTTTGAACCAAGAATAAAAATATTTGACTTTGACTTTTAATATGGCTCAACATAAAAGACCCTCTCATTCATTGAATAAATATACATAGAACACTTAGTTTACAGAAGATACTGTGCTAGAATGTTGGCAGACTTGGAAATGTATAAAATACAGGCAAATTATATAATATTACCTTCACCGTTAAGATTAATTTGAACTTAGACATACTAAAAAATATTCAGTTTTGAGTTTGAAATTTGTCACTGGCATTCATAAAAGAGGTCAGGGCTGGATTTGAGGGAAGTCATGCAGCTGGAGGTAGTGAAATCTTGAAAATGGATGAATTTCTCAAAAAAAGATGGAATTACAAGGAATAAAAACAGAGACAAGGATAGAGCCTTAAATTACACCAATTGTTAAGAGCTGCAAGAGAAAGTTAAGCCAGCAAAGCCCTAGGGATGAAAGAGGAGGAAGAGACGAAGAAAGAAAAGGCAGACAAGAATAATAAGTTTAGGAAGGGCATGCACACACACAGAGCTTCCAGAGGGGAAGGCTCCAAAGTGCCCAGTGATGCATAGAAGGCAAGATGAATGGGAACTTTTTAAAAGCCATCCAGTAAGAATATTAAAAAGTCAATGATTCTCCACAGATGTAGCATCTTAAAATAGTGGTGAGAGCAGAAACCAGAGAGCAAGGGAAGAAATACAGAGGCAAGGGAAGAAAATTGGATGGCTGCATAATACTCACATTCAAAGAAGACTCCAGGAGGATTAAAGATCTAAGTATGAAAGATAAAAATATATTCAACCAAAGAGCATAATGTAGAAGGATATCTTTGTGAGCCAGAGAGTAGGGACAAATTCTTAAGAAGGGAAATCTATTAATTTGGTTACATCATTATTAAAGAGTTCTGCTCAACAAATGAGACACTGAGAGTCAATTAACAAACAGATGACAGATTGAAAGAAGATATTTACAATATCTAAAACTGACGAGAAACTAAAATATAAAACCTATGTGGAATACCTGCATATCAATATGAAAAACACACCCTCCACAGAGGATGCTGTGGTGTTCTCCAAGCTCCCCGCACTTCAAGTTGAGGCACTCACTCCCCTAGTTCAGCCAGGGAGGGAGTGATGCCTTGCTCAAGATCAAGTCCCCTCCCTAAAGGCATCTTGCATCCAATGACTGATCCAGGAGGAAATATAAAGGTCCTGCCCTCTTGACTCAAGATAGGACAACTCTGAAAATTCTTCTGACTCCAGAGCTCCCAGTGGTCTTTCCGAAGTCTTTAGAGTAACTTCATCACAGCTCAGCTTTTCCCTCTGCCCAATACTGCTTCTTGTGGTGTTCCCAACACCATCCCCATTCCTCCTCCCCCATTAACTTCTTACATGCAAATTTCAGACTCAGAATCTTTTTCACAGAGAACCCAACCTATGTCAATTGATACTGGAAGTGGCCTTGGGAAGCAAACTAAAATGGGATTTTGGAGCTGGATCAGCTGCCAATTGCTTGGCTGGCAATAAAACCCCTGTGGTTTGTCAATGGTGTTTTCTCTGCCATGCAATTATGGTGCAATTGTTAAAATTTTCACTGGTGATAAACTGGAATGGGATGTGAGAGGAAGAGAATGAATTGATGGGTGCAATATATCAGATGTTTAAGAGTTTTAAAGACTTTGGAATTGGGTAGCTATTGCTGGAAACTACCAATGCACCTAGGAGAAAGACAGTAAAAGTCTGGGGGTGATTAATCACTCATAGAGAGTGAACCCACCAATGTGGTCCCTACAAAAACCAGACAGGTTCTCGAAGGTGACAGTGGACTACTGTAAACTTTACCGACTGGTAGCACCAACTGCAGCTGCCATGCCAGATGTGATATCTTTGCCGGAGAAGACTAATGCAGCCTCAGACACATGGTATGGAGTCACTGATAAGGCAAACACATTCCTCTCCATCCCTGTTAGAAAGAAGGGCCAAAAGCAATTCACATTCACATGTGACAGACGAGAATATATATTTACGGTCTTGTCCCAGGACTATGCCAACTCTCCTGCTATTTGTCTGCAGGGACCTGGGCCCCAGATCATCTCATGAATAAGCATCAATCTTTGCCTGGATTATTTCATAGTCACACATGTAAGAGAGAGACAGAAATTAACAGAGAGATCACGATCTACTCAGGGATCGCTTATACTAGTCAGGACTCCTGATTGCGAGACAAAACAAAAAACAAAAAAACAATTCGAAGTGGCTTAAACAAAAAGTCCCAGGTTTGAATCTCACTGGTCAGGTTTGAGTTGTGATCCATTCCTGAGCCAATTACTATGGCTAGGGGAATGAAATACTCTGATTGGCTAGGCCTAGCCACGTGCTTGGTTCTGAACCAAGCAGTGAAATAGGGTTAAATTCAGCTCACTGAACCAAAGTGACAAGGGGTTGGTTCCCTAAAGAAAAACTGAGACTGACTAGGAAATTAATGCTTACCTGGTAAAACAAGCAGATGTCCCCTGGAGGGCTCAAGTTGAGTGCTCATCTACTCTGGGAGGTCAAAGGAGGCTTCATGGAGGAAGTGGATATTTGACTCAGGGCCCTAAGAACAAGTAGGAGTTCGTTAGGTAGAAATGATGTTCCAAGCAGAGGGATAAGCATGTACAAAGGCACAGAACCGTGAACAGGCATTGCACATCTACAGAGGAAAGATGTCAGAGGTGGAGAATGGGACTGCAGAGCTGCTGGGCCCAGCTCAGAGAGGCTCTGTCTATACTTATGTCCAAGATAATGATATGAAGTTCTTATTGTCAAATATTAATTTGATTCTCTCTAGATCAGCAAAGGGAACTTCATGTGATGCAGAATATCTAATGTTTAGAATGTCAGATACCATGGGCAGAGATTTGTGCCTTTGTTCACTGATGTATCCATGTGCCTAAGACAGTGTCTGGCACGTGGTAAGAGCTCAATAAATATTTGGGTAATAAATGACTGAATTTAACCTTAATAACTCAATTATATTAGACATCCCACAAAAATCTGTGAGTAAAGAAATGGAGTTGGGAAAGCTTAAAGATAAGAATAAGAAATAGAAATCATTGAAATGAAAAGAAATAAAAATTGTTAATAATAATAATAATAATAAATTATATTAACACTTAGCATGTTCTACTAGAAATTGCTTATACTCATCAGTAAGTATCTAAATCTCTTGTATTCATTATCTCATTTAATCCTTAAACCACCCTATGAGACAAGAAGTATGATTCCCACTTCTAAATGAGGAAAGTGAAGCTCAGACAGGTTAAGTGAGTTGCCCAAGATCGCACAATTAGTAGGAAATTGCATTGACATTCAAACCCAATCTGTTTCTCTCTAGAGCTAAAGCTCTTAATAAAAATAAACCTTTGTCAAACAAACACCTTCTACATCCAGGCACTGTTCTAGGCATCATACACTTGCTACCACTACACAACACATCTGTGCTGGTGGCATTAGTATCACCATCATGCCCGTGTTGCAGACAGAAATGAAGTCACAGAGAGCTTAAGTGATTTACCTAAGGTCACATGGAATGAGGCAGCACAGGCTGGACTCGAGCCCAGGCAGACTAGTTGCAGTCTCTGGACTCTTAACTCGTACTGCCTTGCCACTTGGCTGTGACACCATGCTGATTCAGAGGGGCTCTAAGGCCACAGCACATGATCCTGTTTGTTTTGGTGAAGTAAACACAGACTTGAGAAATAGCCCTGAGGGTGCCCAATTTTTCACTGACTGGCTGGGTGAATTTAACCTCCCTGAGCCTCAATGTCCTCAATTGTAAAATGAGAATGATGAGAATGATAACAACAACAACAACAACAACAACAACAACAACAACAACCGCCTTGCAGCTATAAGGATTAAATGAGATAAGGCTTCATTTTAAGGAACATAAAAATTCCTTTCATGGCTCCTGCCCACAGATCAAAGTATTTTCATGCCTTATTTCGTTTGTTTTTATTTGTGTTTATTTATATATTGATTGATTGATTGATCTCCTTTTGTCAGGGATATTTAACTTAGATAAGGGATCTTTTTTGGTGCCATGGGTCCCTTTGGCAGCCTGCCTTTCTCAGAATAGTGATTTTAGATATAAACAATAAAACACATAGGACTGCAAAGGAAACTAAATAAAATGAATACCATTATAAAAAATGTTTTAAATTCAAATTTATAATCTAGCAATCAATGTACTCATTAATGCATTGAACCATAAAACCTAGCAGTAGGTCCAATAATGTCTGTAAGTTCAAAAAAGTGCTGAGAGTCAGACATTTGGGGATCACTTGTGGCACCTGTTATGTGAAATGAAAATATCCGTGATTCCTCTTGGTGACAGTCCCCAGTCCTGCTAAGTCTACTGGAGTTTGTTGCCTTCATTCATAACTGAAGGAAACGCTAAACTCTAGTCAGAGGTTAGTGGGGGAAAAAAAGTAATGTTTTTTTTCATCCAAGTTCATGGACCTCTGGTTTAAAAAGAGTTGGTTTCGAGGAAGGCGTTGTTGGGGTGAGTCTGGAACTGGCAGGTCTCTCATAAATGCACCCCTTCAGTCATGTTTTTGCATGTTATTTATTCGGTCCTGTATGGAGAAAAGCTACATATCTCAAACTCGAATTCCTTACGTCCCAAGCCAAATTCCTGACCTTCTTTCTTTCCCTGCCCAGATCTGCCTCCCTCAAAGCCTCCCTCAGCTCCGTGGATGGAAGCTCCCTCCTTCAAGCAGAAACCTTGGGTGTGGCTGATGCCTCTCCCTCTCACATCTCACACCAAATGCATCAGGAAATCCTACTGACCCTGCCTTCAAAACAAACCCAGAATCTGACCACCGCTTGCCTCTTTGCTGCTCCCAACCTGGCCTATGCCACCGGAATCTCTCACCTGCAGCAGCCTCCACCCTGCTCTCCTTCCTCACCCCTCACAGTCTCTTCTCAATGAAACAGTCAGAGTGGCCCTTCTCTGCTACAAGCAGAGACCCTTGACCCTGGCCTCCTTGCTGTTCCTCAGTTGTGCCAGGTACCTTCGTACCTTAGGGCCTTTGAATGACTTGGCTGTTCTCTCTGGCAGTAATATTCTCCCCTCAAATATCAGCATCCCCAACTCTCACATCTCTTTTAAGTTTTCATGCAAATGCTACCACCTCCAGGAGGCCTATCTTGATTGCCCTATTTAAATGTACAGCTGTGTCTCCAGCCCTCCCAACACCTTTAACCTCCTATAATTTTCTTCTCATCCTTAGCATGTAAGACCTATCATGTTACATAATTTATTTATTTGTTATATTTATTCTGTCTTCCTCTTTCCTCTACTCACCCCCAATTAGAAGGTGAGGTCCATAAAGAAAGGGATTTTTGTTTTGCTTCCTACCAGAACAAGAGGCAGCATGTAATAGGTGCTCAATAAATGGAGTAAATTGACAAATAAAGCAGGGTTGGTGGGTTGCATGTTCTACTGAAACAGCTCAGACCCGAAAACCAGAATCGGGCTCTGTTCCCAGCTGCTGCTGACAAGCTGTGCTTCTTGGGACAACTCATTACATCTCATACATCTCTAAGCCTGAGTTTCCTCATCTGTAACATAGAAATCATAAAAGCCTGCCTTACGAAGTTGTGAGGATTGAGGATTAAGTGAGCCGGTCAATAAAGGGCCAGACACTTTGCAGGTGTTTCATAAATGCTGGTTCCTGGGCCCCTTCCCATCTGGAGTAAGCAACTTGCTCCTGTTGGCATGGGGTTTGGGGAACTCCTGTCAAAAGGCAGGGCTCATGTCCCTCTCCTTCGTCTTGTTCCCAAAAAGGCTCAGAATAGAACCAAAGTCTCCTGGCTCCATTCGGAGTTGTAGCCAACAGACCACACGACCACTTTTTTCCTGTCCACTACTTTCTTTTGAGGTGGAAAGTAGTCGTTGGAATAACTTACCCAGGGGCAGGGAAAGGAAAAAACAGCAAAAATTGTTTTAAAAGGGAGTTATACAAGCATATGCAGGAAAACCCCATTGAGAGACATAGATGCTGATTCAAAAGAGGAGGAAATGTAAAATTTGACAGTTTTCCAGGCCTTCCCTGGTCCTGAATTCCCTCTCTTCCATCACACATTTTTCTCACCCACAAAATGGGCATTAAGATGACAAGTCGAAAAATAGACCATGTAGAAAAGAGGAGAAAGATGGAGGTTGCTGTTCAGCAGGAGCATAAACGCTGCTCCCTATTCCTTCCACCCGTTCCCTAAGTCATGATGGGGAAAGGCAGGCTCCAGCAGAAGCTGATGTCTCCCCAGGGAAGGAGAGTGAATTCCAGATCACTAATGGACACTGTTTTCCAGGGCTGCTTTGATCTCCTGCCTGATCCAGGCTGGAGACCAGCGAGCTGGGACTCCAAGGAAAACCGGACTTCACAGCAGTCTCAAGCAGCTGTCTTCCCGCAAGGGCGTGTGCCTGCAACACGAGGTCAGCCCTGCTGTCCGGCCTAGCTGGTGCCTGGCTCCTGTGCCCTTGCCCTTCAGCCCTCAGGAGTCCTGCCTTCCTTTTTCCTCCCCACCCAACACGGAGCTGAGTTAGCATCTGAAAATGAGTAAGTGTGAAGTAAGACCGCACACGGGTCTTTGTTCAGGATTTGTTTTTGCCAAGAGGCTTGGTGGAGAAGATTGCATTTATTGGTTATTTTTAAATCTGAATTTCTGGAATTTGATTTGGGAAAAAAAAAAGGAAAGAAAAAAAACAAAAACCAGAAACTCAAGTCATGAGAGGCAAGTGGCTCTGAGCATCCTCTTTGAGAAGCTTGGTACTCTCTAGAGTGGCCAGGAGCCCAGGGAGTGTTGGGCTGGCAGAGAACAGAGATGCATACAGGTTCTAGGCAGTTCCAGAAAGATTCCCGCTCTCCATCCCATGGGGAGAACACGCCATACCTATAAGATGCCTCAGTTCTGGCACCTGCACATGGGCACTGGCTGCATGCCAGGCTCTGTGCTGGATGATAATAGAAACAGTCTTGGCTCCTGGTTGTAGAGGGTTCATCCTTCAGAGGAAGAAATTGATGGTTACAACATACTTACAACATATGCTAGATAGAGGAAGATGCAAGGTTGGAGATGGAGCTGCTGACCTAGTTCAGAAAGATCCAGAAAGCCTCCAACCATGAAACTTGAAGAATGAGTGGAAATTAGCAGAGCACAACCAGAGAGAACTGTGGGTAGGAACCCTGTGGTGGTGGTGGTGGTGGTGACGGGGGGGCGGAGGGGATGCGGACAAGAAAAAGGCCTTTGAAGGCAGATAAATGTGACTTCAAGTATCCTGCTCCACCTCTGATAAGTTGTGCCATTTAAGCAAGTTTGCTCACCTTCTCTGCACCTCATTTTCCTCATCTGTAAAATGTGGATAATCTGAATGCTTTACTTACAAGAGCTAAGATTTACTGATCCTGTACTGGGTCCAGGCACTCTGCTAAGCATCTTACATATATTAACTCAAAGGATAATTTTCAAAAAAGATAAAATTTTGACTTTCATACAGATTCGAAAGGAAACTGTATCTAAGAGTTTATGAAACTATTAAGTTTTGAGGGAAGCTGTAAGATGTTATGACTAGTTCAGAGGAGAAATCAAAGTACCTCACAATTTTAGTGAGACAAGAAACAATGAAATTAATTTATAAATAGATATAAAATTGGAAAAGTTGGTCAATATCAACTTAGGTTATTCCTAGGTTAAGACAATCTAGAAATGGTAATAAATTGCATTCTACAGAACACAATTTACATTTCTGTAGACAAAAATCATTTGCATTATTGTCAGTTTTTCTACAACTTTACAGAGCTCTAAAAGTAACTCAGAGATAATAAAAGGTAGAGATAACCCCGATGAGCCAGTCAGGGGACCCACTAAATTTCAAGGTCTTTCCAATTTGCCCCTATAGTCTCCCCCCATCCCTATACAATCATAATAATCTCAAAGAAAAATTATTTTTTCACTTTGTAAATTGTATGAATGTCTAACTGCTATGCTCTACACCTGAAACTAATATAAAATAATATTGAATGTCAAAAAAATTTTTTTAAATTAATTTTGATGACAAAATAAAGTTGATCTCATTAGGTTTGGCCTGATTGTTCACATAGGTGCAGTGAGTATTAATTTGTCATACAGGCCTCTTAAATTTGAGCCATACAATTTTAAACAATTACAAAATTAACTTTTGCCTGGAAATTTTCATAAGCAACCTCCAATTGGAATTTTAAATGGCTCTATTATTTTTTATTCTTAGCTTAAGAAACCCAGCCCAAGAAACTTTTTCTACTAAATTTTTTTTACCTGTCATACCTATAAATTTGAGTGAATTCCTTTTTTTGAGAGGCCCCAGATACCCCAAATATTATTCCTTAGCACCTGTTAACCAGGTACCAGACCAGTTTTCTTGGAGAGCTTTGTAGGTATTAACTCTGTAAGTACAGCCAAATTTTATCCTTTAAATGTCTTAGCACACCTGATTTGATGAGCATCATTCCCAAATACGACATTCCAGGTGAGACCTTGATGTACACAATTTAACCTGGTAAGATGGAAGTCATACTTTTATTGAACCTATGCAAATAACTGTGGCTGTGAAAAGTAAGGAGACATTAAGAATTTCTGAATTCTGTAAGATCAGTAAAAATCAGATTATTTTTAAATGATTTAGTTAGTAGATCAAAAACAGGATCTACTAAATTGGTATGGGTTGTAGATGGCTTAAGAAAAAAAAAACAAAGGGCTTCCTTATAAATCTGGAAAATAGAACATTAAAACTAGATCCTCAATTTTCCAAACAAATAACTATAATAAAATTTTCCTTGTCAGTTCATTCAGTCCTATGGAGTTAATTCTTGTTCTGCTGGCTCTTGAGTTAGAGTCTCATGAAGCCATTGGTTTGACTGTAGGGCCCTGGAAATCCTGAGTCACTCGACCTGTACAATTTAAAGTTGCCTGAGCCACGTCAGCTCAGTTTTGAGTGTCAACAGGTTGAAGCACATATATAGCCCCTTTCCACAAAGCTCTGGGAATGTCTTTTTGCTGAAAACACAAACTGGCCTGTAGCTTATAACAAGGTCTTCAGGCAAGCTTCAGAGTCATTATAGATGGCAATGACCTAAAATGGCAATAGTTAAATTTACTACCGATAATTTTCCAATGTGAAATGTCTGATGAGGGTTCATAATAAGAACCATGAACTGACATCTGATTCATAAATATAGATGAACAGAATTTGTACAGAGGAAAAAATTTTGTGATATAACATAGTAAGTAATCCTAGGACATAATTTCTTTCAAATAAAGAGATTCAATAAGCTTGGAGTAGGGCCTAGACATCTTATAAATGTCTACAGATCTCTGTTCCATGATAATTAAGTCTGATATGCATCCCACTGGCCTAGATCATACTAAATTCAAATTAAAGAAGGAAGGCTATAGCAAGTAAACATTTAATATCATATCTGAGCTAATGGCTGATACACTATGCACTGTCTGCCCATATCCTCAGGCAGAACACGGACAGGACTCTGATGAAAGAAGGACAACTGGACAGAGCTATTTCATAATTGTTCTAGTTCTTAAAAGAACTACTCCATAAGAGTGTTTTCCTATAAAGAACAGGAGCATTGTCCCAAGCACTTCCCATGAAGCATACAATTTAATAATATTTAGATAAGTGACATTTTACCTATACGACTATAACCTAGAGAAAGCTGAGCATTGCTTCTGTTTGACAACTCTTTCTATGCAGCTCTTCAAGCAACTCTAATTATTTTTAGCTTTATTATTATTATTATTTTAATAAAGTGAAAGAACAAACCTTCCTGATTTGCCAGGGGTCCCACAGGAAATCTCAAAGAAGGTTTTAGATATAGCAGATGTCTTGAAAATTTTACTTTACTTTTTTCTATATTTAGGATCTAGTTTTGGAAGACAAAATTTCAGAAAAGTTGTCAGAGGAGATTGGCATATTCAATTAAGATAGGATCCGGAGTGTCTGTAATTATAATAATAAAACGTTTAAAAATAAATATAGAAGGTAATGAGATTGTAAAGAACATTAGCTCTTTTATATATGAAGAATCTTAGTTCTTTTTTTTATCTCCTTGAATAAGTAAGGATATAATAAAATCAAAATTAATCACATAAAATCACGAGCACGTGGAATCTTTGCTACCTAGGCAATTACACAGAAAGAAAAGAATAACCTTTCAAATGGCAGGTGAAGCATTAGTGTGTAAACCAAGGAAGAAGCAAGCCTATCAAGATTAAACAAACTTTCCTATGATTTCAATATATTTCGTAGTTTTTTTTAAACTCAGGTTTCATAAACCAAAGGAAGTCAAATTTCCTTTTACATAATGTTCTTTTATATTCTAGGTCAAACTAACACTTTAGCAAAGTACTCATTTCTCTTTTCAGGGGATCCACAAGGCCCAAACAATTTTTATATTAATACTAAGATGTTATTTATGCTAACATGCTGTAGGTGCATCATTTTTATCATCAAATGAATCAATAAATAAGTATTTAAGAAATTTCTCAGTTTCAAATTCCAATATGATATATAGTGATAGTTCAAAATTACACAAACAAAAGTTGTTTGGTTGGGGTTCTCAAAAAGTCTTAAGAATGCACAGGAATTGAAAGACCAAAAAAAAAAAAGCCTGAGAACCTCTGGTTTATACAAGTTATATTTCTCTGTTACTTCTGCTCCTAGGGTAATCTCAATCATGCATACACTCATACGAATTTTTATTTTTAACCAAAGTAACTAATTTCTATTTCACAGATAACATTGGGGGGGTATGTGTTTGGGGGGAGGGTATGAGGGTAGCTAATTAAGACCTGCCTGCCTTACCCAAGTATTTTAGCAGACAAGTAAAGCTTACAATACAACTTTCTGTAGTCACACATATGTCTTTTACACCTTTTAAAAATGTCCATTAATAAAACTCAGAATATAGCTATTAGTATATAGCATACAAGCAGAAGTATATAATCTTAAAATTATGCTTAGTAAACATAGTTTCAGTATTCTATCTTAGAAATTATTTAAGAATCAATGATTATTCATTAAATAATTTACTATCAGGTCAAAGTTTTCAGTCATCTGAAGATCTTGGAAATTACCTACTATGTAGCATATTGTAAAACACAATCGCTGTTAAAAATTTGTCAAAATAAAGATTCAATATTATTGACTACAAATTTACATATCTTGATTATCATGTTACACAGAAGGAATGTTAGCTTATTTGATCAATAAACCTGAATAAGTTCAGGACAAACTAACCCAAGTAGAATAAAATGCACGCTGGTGTTATAGTCATACTGATCAATCAGACATAGCTGCTTTTATTAAAGTAAAATTATTAAGCAAACTAGCCTAATTTGCCAAAGACTTATCTTACATATGTGCACTTGGATTCTTAAAACACGTCTGAGTTTCTATAGGAATTGCATATTTTACTTTACACACATTTAAAAAGTATTAGAAATTCAATTTCTTCCCTTCATTCAAATTTTGGAATATTTATAATACTTTTTTAAAAATCTCTATAAGTGATTCAGAAAAGAGCTCCTTTTCTTTGAGACTTCATAATTAAATTAATTAGTATCCTCTAAAGATAGGAAAACTTTACATACTTGTACAAGACATAAAGGCCTTTCTATATTATAGACATATAGAACCTATATCTTTAGATCTACAATGTTAGACAAGGGTCAAGAATAAACTCAAAAATATAAAAACACTCACTGGTCCAATTATCAAACAGTTGTTCTCTTTACTAGTGGGTATAAATTCTTAATTGATTTGAGCTCAAATAGATAAAAAGATGAACAAGCCAGATTCTCTGCCTCTCTCAACAGAGATCTTTATAATCCATTAACCTATTTAAAGAGATCGCTAAATGTTCTGACCACAAAAATCAAATTCCCAATCATTGCTGCCACTAAAGAGAAATAACTTGTCAGCTATAGTTGAACCAAAAACAAAACACAAACTTAGTAGAGAGAATGAAAACAAAGAAAAAGAGAGTGAGCAAAGTTCTATCGTTACTTGGGATTTTTACCTTTGAGAAGTGACAAAAGATGTGCCTGTACTTACACCACCTATGACATATACTTCTGCAAATGCAGTTTACCTGGCTCTGTTGGGTGAATCTGTTGGATATCTTGGTGGAACATTAAAGGACCATTTTCAAAAAAGGTAAAATTATGACTCTTAATACAGATGTAAATGAATATTGTCAAAGACTTTACACAGCTCTTTGAGTAATGAGGAAACCAGTAAGATGTTACAAGTGGTTAAAAGGAAAATTCAAAGTACTACTGTTTAGTCAGAAAAGGAATGCTAAAATGATTTTGCAAACAGATGCAAAACTGACACAGCTGGTTAATATCCTGAGGACAAAACCAATTGCATTTCTATTGGCAAAGATTATTGCATTACGATCAGAATTTTACAATTTACAGAGTTGTAAAATGGGCTAGGAGTGACAGGGAGAGATAATTCACCTGATTGGTGAGTTAATCAGACACCGAATAACGTTTACTTTTTTCTTTCTTACTTACTTTCTTTCTTTTTTCTTTTCTTTCCTCCGCTTTAAAGTCTTTCACTATTTTCCCCTATACTTTTTAAGTAGGTATTATTATCATCCCTATTTAGATAGAACTCAAGGCAGAGGTGGAGCCCAAGGCCGCACAACTAGTGAAGGGTTAAACTGATGTAAAATGGACCCAAGATTGTATTTCAATCAGATATGGGAAGATGACAGACATGAAGACAAATGCCTTTGAAAGAAGAATTTATTCCTTACAGTTTCCGAGAGGAGAGGGGATGCCATGCCATGCAGGGCCATATGAAAAAGCACCAGGGTTGGTTAGGAGATAGAAAAAAAAGCCTGGGCAAAAGTTTTTATTGTGGTTTTTATGGGAAAGAATGGAAGAGGCAAGGTAAGCTGTTTCGAGTTGGTCAGTTGGAGTAATTTTAGCTGGCTCTTGGCTAAGGCGTGGTCCTTAGTTATCTGGTACCTGATCCTGGACTGATTTAGGGGTGGGGGGCATATTGACTTAATGTGTGAGTTAAATAGAGCAGGTGGTTGGGTATGTGGGCTTTGAATTGACTGATTTGCATGTGAAAGGCAGCCTCACAGGCAAATTGTTTACTATCTCTAGGAATTAGCTAGCCCTGGGAGAGGCAGTCTCTCCAGGATTAGCAAGGCCCTAAAATGTCAAAGCTCATAATACACAGAACGTAAAATCATGATTAATACATGAGCTTGAACTTGAACTCCAGCAGTCTGACCCAGGAGTGTGTGTTTGTATCTGTACACCCTACTGTCCTTCATAGGGTTATTGTGAGTACTCAAGTGGGTTATATAATAAACACATAATGCTTAGCACATGGCTCAGCACGTAATAAGTGCTTTATAAATCACTAGGACTATTATGTAAAGGCCTGGAAGTGGGAGCAAGAACAAGGCTATTCAGGAAACTAAGTAATGCAGCATGGCTTTGTCTAAGGAATATTGGGGAGTGTGAGGAATGAGCAGAAATGAGGCTAGTGCTATCAGGAGAGGCCAGGTCCTGAAGGCCTTCCTTGTTAAGGACGGTAGAATTTACCCTGAGGGCAAGGAGGAACCACTAAAGTGTTTTTAAAAAGGCTCAAATTTGTTCTTTTTAGAAGGCCCCTTTCTGGCTAATGGGTGAAGAATGGATTTATTGCAGGACAACACTGGAGGGAGTAGTGACCAACTCAGCTAGAAAAAGGCTTTATCTCCCCAGCAGCCATGCAGCACTCCCAGATTTTCATTATGCCCTCTACCTCTCCTCCCACTCTCAGTACCGTGGTAGGGTTTGGGTTCTAACCCCCTCAGGGGTGGAGCACTTGACAGCCTAGGCCTAAATCAATGAGGTCGGCCCATTCCTTGCATCAATACAATTAAGTCACAGATAAGCCCAATAAGAGTGACTATCAGAACTCTGGCTTAGACTACTGGAAAACAAACTTGCTTTTGTGTGCAGAACTTGGATCTGAGAGGGTGTGATGATGGCTGGAGCTGCTGCAACCACCTTGCCACTTCAAGGGTTGAGCCTAGAGCTGCTGGGGGCCATGACCTAGAATAGAAAAATAAAGCCAACCCAGTGAGAAATAGAAAATGAATTCTCAGACCATCATTTGAGCACTGAATCTAGCCATGACCAAAGCCATCAACTTCACTTTTCAGCTCATTTTTTGCCAAGCTAATTTGAGTTTCATTTCTGGTTGATACAATGGAAGTAAATGAAAGCAAATGGCTCACTGCAATCCATTCCCTAATACTGACTAAATCAGAAAAAAAAAAAAAAAGCACAATCCTACTTCCATAGATTGACTGTTTACCCCCACTCCTCACCCCCACTCATATATTGAAATCTAATTCCCAATGTGATATATTTGAAGATAAAGCCTTTGGGAGACAATTAGATCATGAATGCAGAGTCTTCAAGAGTGCAATTAGCACCCCTATAAAAGAGACCCCAGAGAGCCCTCTTGTCCCTTCCAACATGTTAGGACAGCAAAAAGGTGGCAGTCTATGAACTAGGAAGCAGGTTCTCACCAGACACTAAATCCTTGATCTTGGACTTTCCAGCCTCCAGGACTGTGAGAAATAAATTTATGTTGTTTATAAGCCCTCCAGTCTATGGTAGTTTGTTATAGTAGTCTGAACAGACAAGACACCTACCAGTGGTTTTCAATAGTGAAAAAAAAAAAAAAAGGTTTACCATCTAAAGCACTCTCATGTACCTTTGGTAAAAACTGGTACAAACTTTGTAGAGAAAAGTTAGCACTAGTTACTAAAATTAAATGTTTACACCCTTTGATTCAGGAATTCTACATCTAGAAATAAATTCTACAAACTTGCACAAGCATGCAAACATAGAAAAATGTAAATGTAACATTATTTATTAGAGCAAACGTTAGAAATAACCCAAATGTCCATCAAAAAGAGATGGGGAAAAAAAGAGAGAGAGAGAATGAAAAAATAAATTATGGAATTTCTATACAATCAGTGCCATCACATGCTAGCAATTCAAATAGCATACATAGCCCTACACACAATGAAATAAGATAAAACATTTTAAGAGATTGCAATTGCTCTATATGAAGACACAGTGAGTTGTTCATAACATATAAAAGAAAAAATAAATCACAGATGATATATATGATATGTGTCTAAGAACTTCATGTATCAGTATATACCAGAATCCATCAAACTGTCAATCGTGGTCATCTCTAGAGATTCAGCCCATGGGAAAATTTATGTATCCTCTTTTATATATTTCTATCATGTTTTCTTTTCCTGAGACATTTATCACTTCAATAAGAAAATAATGATGAAATTAAATATTTTTAAGGAGTAAGGAAGATACAGTCTAGATACATGTCTACTTCTTTTCTCCTAACTTGGAAAAGGAAAAATAGCTGAAAATGTGCTAGAAACAATCACATCATTTAAGTAGATTAATAGGAAGTTGAGAAAATATTTCAGTGAATGTACTCGGGGTCCTTCTCTCCCAATTCTGCACATTTGTAAGACTTTAGTCAAATGCTAATAAGACTTACAGTTCTAAGAAGAGTATGAGAATCCAGCCCTTTGATTAACAGAGCTCCAAAATTACCAGATAAAAAGCTTAGAGTTCTTGCCACCCTAAACAAGCCCAATCCCATCTGATCTTGGAAGCTAAGCAGGGTTGGGCCTGGTTAGTATTTGGATGGGAGACCACCTAGGAAGACAGGTGCTATAGGCGTAAAAAGTAAAAAATAAAGGATCATAAACTGACAAGGTCCTTGCAATTTGTGAAGTTAACCAAGGGGTTGCCTTGCCTGAAAAGAAAATAAAACAAACAAAAAAATGAAACTTAAGAGTTCTGTCTTCATTTGGACAGGCTACCAAATGTTTGAAAACGTGGAGAGAATGAACTAACCTTTTTGTTTCTTCATCCAATTGTTTTGGCTTTGAGCAGAAAGTGCTCTTGTGTCCTATTTCAGAGTTCAGCATCTAACCTAGTTATATAGCTTCTACTAAAAGAAGAGGAGTTAGAAGGGATGAATGAAAAGTGAGTTGAGACAGAAGAGTGAATGAAGGAGTAAAGATCCCTTGGTGGCATGAGACATGCAACTCAAACTGGCCTTGGCAACGTGTATCTGAAAATTTTGCTGACTTCAGGTGTGGCTGAATCCAGGAGCTCAATAGTATCCCTGTCTCTTTGTGGTGGAACTTCATATAGGAAGGCTCTTCCCAACCTGTGGCACTAGCACTGGCAGCTCCAGGCTTACATTCTGTTCTCTCTCAAAACCAGCAGGAAGAAGAAGATGCTCTATTTCCCTAGCAGTCCCATTGACATGAATTGGTTCTAATTTTTTTTTGTCTGAATGAAGTCACATGGCCATATTCAAAGTGGTCCTTATGGCTGGGGGAATAAAGCAGTGTACTAGCAAGGCCTGGTCTGAATGCTCTTTCCCAGAGCTTGGGTGAGAGTTATACTCGCCAAGTCATATGGACTAAAAGCAGAGGAAGGGTGGTGTCTCCAAAGGAAAATCAGGAAAGACAGACGTAAAATATAGGAAGAGCCAAGTGGGTTGATAGGACTTCAGCTCCATTTCAAATAGTGATGAGTGCTGAGAACAACAATAAAGCAGGGAGATGGGAATAAGAAAAGAAAATTGTTTTGACCCTTCTCTGGGACTAGTATCCCTTCCCTGCTCTTGAGGCATTTTGGGGATTAAAAAGTCAATGCCTTCAGCTTTTACTTTTATTCTCTGGAGATTCCTCTTGAAGTGAGAGAATTCAAAATTGACATTCTGAGGGTGGGGAAAAGAAGTTCATTTTCATGCTATAGAGACTTCAGGGTCTTGAGCTTCCCAGGGTTTCCGCGAAGCATTGCCCTTCCTGGGTCGGGATTCTTCCACTTAACAATTACTCATGGAGTGTCTGCTCTGCCTCAGGCAGAGTTCACAGCAACACAGCAGCCCCCACAGAGTTTGCTGTCTAAGATGAGGCACTGACAAGGACTATTAAATAAGACACATATAGCATCTCTGGTGGTGAGAAATGCTATGACAGAAGATAAAGCATGGTGTGGAGACAGAGGGTCAAAAGGAGGTCAAAAAGGCATTTGAGCAAAGACTGAAGGACTTGAGGGATGAGGTTTGAGAGCCTGGTAGCTCTGTGGGGGAGCAGGGTTCTAGGCAGAAGGGAAGAGTAAGATCAAAGACCTTGGGGCAAAAGGACATTTGTGTTATTGGAGGAGCCAGGAGGCGGGTGTGGCTGGACAAGGCGAGTGAAGGGAAGAATGGTAGGAGGTCTTGCTGTGTGCTCACATGACATCTTGCTGTATGCTAGCTCTCTGATGTCTCCTTTTAGAAGGGCACTAACCTCATCATGAGGACGCCACCCTCATGAAATTATCTAACCCAAATTACCTCCTAAAGGCCTCATCTCCAAATACCATCACTTTGGGGCATGGAGGGTGGAGAGTAGGACTTCAACATACAAATGGGAGTGGGACACACAAACATTCAGTCCATAACACCTTTCTAATGAATTTTGATTTTGCTTAAGGTAGAGTCAGTGTCTGTGGCTTTCAACCAAGAATCCTAATTGTTGAGCACTTACTCTATTTCATTTCATTCTATTGTGGCTCTTAGGAAAGAAAACTAGAAGGGAAAGTGGGGAGAGCTCAAAGTCCCTTATTCCCACTGCTGGAGAAATAGCTCAAAGCAGATTACAACTAGCAGAAGTCATTAGTGTCATCTTGATTTACGATACACCCATGTGTTTAAGAGTTTCCTCACTGCGTAGTTCTAACTTCCTACCTCTTTCTTTGAAGGTTGCTGGTCTCTTCAATCAGGTCTGCAGTGAACCATAACTGCCCCCGCCAGGACTGGTTCATTCACAGACTCAGCTTTCCTCCTTACCTACTCCCCACATCAGCTGCTTGGCTGTTAAAGAGCTGTGTGTTTCCTGTTTACAAAGAGATATGAAATAGATTAGTTGAGGAGTTCACCCTTAATGCTTTGCTGCTTCCTTCTGATTCACAAGATGAATGTCACTTGGCCCTAGAGTTTTATTTGTCTTTGAAAGTAATGGATTAGATGATGTTTAGAAATTCGTGACAATGTAAGATCGAATCCGTAAGGTGCTCGGTTTACATTACTCATTTGTATTTTATTTATTTATACACCTTACCATGTTCCAAAGAGGATTTATTAAATATGTGCTATGCAAAAGATTTTCTTTTTTAAATGATGAAGCTGGGGCTAAGTAAAAATTAAGGGAGGGGATAAGTCTGATGAATTAAGAGGTAAATTAGAACAGAAAGTTGCCTTACACATATTGCCTGAAATTCTGTATAGAAGTTAAAGTTATACTGCAGATCTTGTTCTGAGCTTCTTGGTTGGCAAAGCAAATAGGGAAACACTTTTGATATATAATTGATAGTACGTTAAGATTAAAAACAAACTAATTGCTCAGACAACATGACTGGTTATAATTCTTTACTTACATAAGAAGTGGTAGTTGAATACCTGTTTTTTGTTTGGGCTCAGAAAACTTTTTTAATCCTGGGAAATGCTATCTTTAAAAAACTCAAGAAACAAAAATTTAACGGGACCTGAAAAAGCTTTCTAGTTCATTCTTTAAGTCCAACATGGTAAGATCATTAACCTTTTTTTAATTGCAGTAGATTTTATTATCTTAATCATTTTTAAATGTAAAGTTTAGTAGTGTTAAGTATATTCACGTTGTTGTGCAACAGATCTTTAGAACGTTTGTATCCTGCAAAAACGAAACTCTGCCCATGAAACAACTGAACGACTCCCCATTTCCCCCTTCCTCAGCCCCTAGCAAATACCATTCTACTTCCTGTTTCTGTGAATTCGTCTACTCTAGATATTTCTTATCAGTAGGATCATACAATAGTTGTCTTTCTGTGACTGGCTTATTTCACTTAGCATAATTTCTTCAAGGTTCATCCATGTTGAATGAACCTTGTAGCATGTGAATAATATTCCTCTGTGTGTGTGTGTGTGTGTGTGTGTGTGTGTAACATTTTCTTTATCCATTTATTCCTGTGAGGACATTTGGGTTGCTTGTACATTTTGGCTATTGTGAATAATGCTGCAGTGAATACAGGTGTGCAAATATCTCTTTGAGATTCTGCTTTCAATACTTTTGGGTAAATACCCAGAAATGGAATTGCTAGATCATACAGTAATTCTATTTTTAATTTTTTGAAGAACATACATAGTGTTTTCCACAGTGGCTATACCATCTTATATTTCCACCAACAATACACAAGAGTTCTAGTTTCTCTACATCCTTGCCAACACTTGTTTCTATAAGATGGTTAACCTTTGAGGAACAAAGGACCAGAGATTAATACACTTAAAATATTTTGTCTGATGGCAGAGTACCTCAGACCATTACCATTTTAGGGACCCTTCAAAAGTATCCCCAACATTTTATTTTTATTTATGTATTTATTTTATGCCTACAACACCCGGTCTTCCTAGGTGGTCTCCCATCCAAATACTAACCAGGCCCAACCCTGCTTAGCTTCCGAGATCAGACAAGATAGGGCACGTTCAGGGTGGCATGGCCATAGACATCCAATTTTTTAAGTTCAACAGTTTTAGAAAAATAATGTACTTATGGAATAAAAACTAATGGTGTAAGGTCCACAGATTGGGAAAGAAGATATAAAACTGTCTTTGTTTGCAGATGGCATAGTTATCTATGTGGAAAATCCCAGAGAATCAACACAAACACCAAAACAAATATGTCATTACAGCAAGATTATAGGGGTCAATATTCTTTCTATAGACCAGCAATGAACAATTAAAATTTGAAATTAAAAACACAATACCACTTACACTAGCACCTTTCAAAATGAAATACTTAGGTATAAAATCTAACAACATCTAGGTACAAGATCTATTTGAGGAAAACTATAAAACTCTGATGAAAGAAATCAAGGAACAACAAAATAAATGGAGAGATAGTTTTTGTTCATGGATAAGAAAATTCAGTATTATGATGTCAGTCCTTCCCAACTTGATCTGTAGGTTCAGCTCAATTCAGTCAATAGCTCAGCAAATATTTTGTGGTAGCAACAAATGGAGTTTAACTGGAGAAGCAAAGACCTGGAATAGACAACACAATATTAAAGAAGAACCAAGTCAGAGAGACCTGACATTACCCAGCTTTAAGACTTCCTGTAAAGCTACAGTGATCAAGATGGTGTGATATTGATGAAAGAATAGATGGATTGAAGGAACAGAATAGATAGACCAGAATTTAACCCTCATTAATATAGTCAACTGATTTTATTTTATTTTATTTTTTTACATCTATAGCACCCGGTCTTCCTAGGTGGTCTCCTATCCAAGTGCTAACTGGCCCAACCCTGCTTAGCTTCCAAGATCCGACGAGATCAGGCGTGTTCAGGGTGGCATGGCCATAGACGATAGTCAACTGATTTTGACAAAGAAACAAATGCAATTCAATAGAGAAAAGATAGTTTTTCAACAAATGGTGCTGGAATAATTGGACATCCACATGCAGTAAAGATTAATCTAATGCTAGCCTTACACCTTTCACAAAAAAATGAACTCAAAATGGATTATAAACCTGAATGTAAAGCATAAAACCATAAAACTTCTAGAAGATAACAGGAGAAAATCTAGGTGACCTTGGGTTTAGCAATGATGTTTTAGACATACCACCAAAAACACAAGCCATGAAAGAAAATATTGATAAGATAATCTTTTTCATTCAAACTAAAAATTTCTGTGTGAAATGCAGTTAAGAGAATTGAAAAGACAAGCCACAGGCTGGGAGAAAATATTTCCAAAACACATATCTGATAAAGGACTGTATCCAAAATATACAAAGAACTCTTAAAACTCAACAATCAGAAACCAGGCAATCCAATTAAAAAGTGGGCAAAAGATCTGAACACACACCTCATCAAAGAAAGTAAACACAGGGCAAATAAGCATGTGAAAAGCTCAATATCATATGTCATTAGGAATTTCAAATTAAAACCACAATGCGATTACATCTGTTAAAATGGCTAAAATCCTAACCTCTGATAGCACAGAATGCTGGATGTGGAGCAACAGGAAGTCCCATTAATTACTAGAGGGAATTCAAAATGGCACAGCTGCTTTGGAAGACAGTGTCACAGTTTCTTACAAAGCTAAACATAGTGTTACTAGAAGATTCAGCAATTTCTTTCCTTTCCTTGCATTTGCATTTACCTAAATAAGTTGAAAACTTATGTCCACACAAAAACCTGCACATGGATGTTTATAGCAGCTTTATTTATAATTGCTCAAACTTGGAAGCAACCTTCACTAGGTGATAGGATAAATAAACAGTGGTACATCCAAACAGTGGAATTGTATTCAGGCTAAAAAAAACTGAGCCGTCAAGTCACAAAAAGACCTGGAGGAACTTATTTAAATAAATATTGCTAAATGAAAGAAGTCTTTCTGAAAGGCTGCTTACTGTGTGATTCCAATTATATATAGGACACTTCCGAAAATGAGAAAACTATAGAGACAGTGAAAAGATCAGTGTCTGCCAGGTGTTCAGGGAGCATGAGCACGGGAGGGATAACTAGATGGAGCACAGGGGACATTTAAGGCAGTGACTCTATTCTATAAGATACTATGATGGTGGATGCATGACATTGTTAAAACCCATAGAATGTACAACACGAAGAGCGACACTTGCTATGAATTATGGACTTCAGTTAATAGTAATACATTAATTATTGGTTCATCAATTATAACAAATGTATCACACCGATGAAAGATACTAAAAATAGAGAAAATTGTGTGTGTGTGTACCGGGAGAATGGTACTTTCTGCTCAATTTCTCTGTCAACCTAAAACTGTTCTAAATATTAATTAGAGTATTAATTTTAAAAAATGGTTCTATGGCAAAGACAATGCTATGTGTTTTTCTGGAAAGACCACATGTCTCAGCTTTCTCCAAATTATTTGGGCCCCAGTGACTGAAGTCTGAGCTTTGAAATGTAGGTGAAAACAATACAGGCCATTTCTAGTCCTGGCCCTTCCCAATATCCTTCCCTCCAGCTTTTTCTTCCTTTTGTAAGGACCTTGTTCAGGATGAGGAAACAAGACTGCAGAAGGCTGCCCAACTCACCCTGGACTCAATATGAATAAGAAAAAACCCTATTACTGAGTTAAGCCAATGAGATTTTCAGGATTTATTTGTTACTGCAGCATAGCTTAATATAACCTGACCAAAACAAACACCAAAAGCCTTATTATAACAGAAACAAACAGCAACAAAAATGCAGTTCCCTCACCTCACCTCTCCTCACTCTCTACTCTTATTCCCCAGAGGACCATTTTTGATGTTTTAGCAGCTTCTTTTGGCATTACGTCCATATTTCTAAATATGAATTTACTTCAAAATTTTATGTACCCATTTTAGACATTATCTATTAACTTTCCATCACAGCAGATGATACTTTAGCTTTCTTAAATCATCAACGACTCTGATTTTCCCCTTTCCATCTTCACAATGTGATAAATAGGCAATTTTGGAATAAATCCACGTTCAGTTTTGACATTATTCAGAGTATATGCATCTAGAACCCTGATGAGCCAGATAGTACATTACCATTATATTTCCTTTCTTGAGCAACTTATTTTATTTTTGTCTGCAATTCTATTTATCTTTTTTTTCTCCGCTTGCTTAGCGTGTGTGTGTGTGTGTGTGTGTGTGTGTGTGTGTGTGTGTGTGTTCTAAATCTGTGTATCATCAATTCTTGTCATAACCTTACAGTGGATATTTGTCATTCTTCCAAAATGACAAATCACGAAACCATCCTATTTGAGGAATTTCCCCTTATGAGACTTGTGGGAAGCAGAACTTCACCATAGAAGTAGAAGATTCTAGATGCTCACTTCTCCAGCCTCTGCCACTAGGGCATGGGCACTTGGCTTGGGCGGCACCCATCAAATGCACACATTTAAGACTTTGAATAGCTGACTAATAATTGGAGAAGCAGAAAACGCAAGGAGCTTTTTTTGGTCGAAGAAGTTGCAGTGGGGCAGCAGCTCAAGACAGTGGCAGTGAACTGTGCCCAGGGACCTAGCAGAGTCAGCTCTGCAAGCTGTAGAGCCTGGTACTCGGGGACAGCAGCAACATCACCCTCACTATACCAGCTTACATCCTGGTTTGAGGACTTGTTTCTAGTTGGATGGCTACAAACAAAGATCTCTAACTTTCTTGGGATTTTTAGGGGCCACCTAATATCCTTTTAATAAATCCCCGTTCCCTTTAAGTCATCTAGAGTTGGTTTCTGTTACTTAGTTTGTCGATGAAAACAGCTACCAAGAAAGACAGTTTTTTACACGGTTGACGTGCAGGGCCAACTTCCTGGGTGTGTGACCCGTGCAAGCCCAGGGCTCCATTCCCAAGAGAGCCCACTTGCTTTAATGTTCTGCTTTCACCACCTCGAAATCCTTAATAATTTTTGAACAAGAGGTCATGCCTCTTTGTTTTCATTTTACACTGGGCCTTGCAAATTATGCAGTCCTGGTTGCATGAGGTTAGTAATGTGTGAATTCCTCTCTTTTTCTGGACACCTCAGTCCCAGAGTCCTCGGCCCTCCTGTGCCCATTCGCACTGAGCTCTGCACAGCTGTCATCCCAAGTTTTCCTTTTGCCAACAGCTTGGGAATTTCCCTTGCCTGTCTCCTGCATTAGACACTTGTTTCCTCTCGTGTTTTTCTCTCACATGGGCAGAGTACATCATCAATCACCTTCTGAGATAAATTGCATGAGAGGTACAATTTTTGAGGGTTTCGTATTTGGAATTATGTTTATTCTCCCTCATACTGATTGATAGACTGGCTCGATGTAGAATTCTATGCTAATGATATTTTTCACTCAGTATTTTGAAGGTATTGTTTCTTTGCCTTCTAGCATCTATTATTTAGAAGTTCAGGGCTGTTCTAATTCCCAAGTCTTTAAATGTGGCTTGTGTAGGGTTTTCTTTTCTCAATCTCTTTCTCTCTGAAACCTTTTTTGACCTCTAGGCTGATACCCCCAAATGTCCTGGGGATGTTTCTCCATCAACAAAACACATTTCTTCCTACTCCATAGGATTCATAGGAAGCCTATGAATAATAATTAATAGGAATCCTATGAAAAATAATTACCAGGAATAATAATTACAGAATTTCCATGCTTCTTTGTTTCGTTTGATAAATCTTTATTGAGCACTTACCAAGGGCTGGACAGTCTGCTGAGCACTGAGTTTACAATGGTCAACAAGGCAGACAGAGCTCCTGCTGTGATGGAATTTTGTGTTATGGAAGTAGATAAAACAACTGTCTCTTGGGGTGCTCCTTATGCAGGAAAGAGTGTGCCGTGAGAGTGGGGTGTGAGGGAGGGTGGTCAAGGAAAGTCCCTCTGGGATCTGAAAGGCAGGACAGAACCAGGGTAGAATGTTCCACGCAGGTGCCAAAGCTCTGTGCCAGCCTGTCAGCCTCCCCTGAATAGGACCCCATTACTTCCTGAATCGCATCCCTTCCTCCCTGTCAACCCCTCTGGCCTCCTTGCTGCTCCTTGGTTATACCGGTCATGGCGCATCCTCAGGGTTTTTGTACTTGCTGTCCCCACTGCTGAGAATGCTCTTCCCCCACACAGCTGCATGGCTTGTTCCCTCACACCCTGTAAGTCTCAAATATCACCTTCCTGTTGAGACGATCCCCGGCTACCATGCCGAGAATTGCAAAACCACTCCCAATACTTTTGGTGCCTTCTCTGAGCTTGCTTTCTTTTCCCTTAGTACTGATTCCCATCCGACATACTGTATGTATTTACCTGTTTACGTCTGTTTCTCCTCATTAAAGTATAAGCTTCTCAAGGGCAAAAATTTATGTGCATTTTGTTCCCTGCTGTCTCTTCAGAGTCAAGAACAATGTCTGGCACACAGAAGGTGCTTGATAAACATAGTTTGAGTGAATGGATGGCTCTGGGTGGAAAAGAGCTTGGTATATTTGGGCAGTAGGAGGTCAATGCATGGGACAGGATGAGCAGGTGGGACAAGGCAGGAGAGGGGGTTGGAGGGTAGACACACGGGCCAGGTACGGCAAAAAGGAGGGTGGATTTTATTCTAAGACTAAGAGAAGACTTTTCAAGAATTTTAAGCAGGGGAGTGATATTATCTAATTTGAATTTTTTAAAGCGTCACTGTGGCTGCCATGAGGGGCTGGGATTTAGAGTAGAAATGCGGAGACCAATTAGATGACTACTATAAAATCCAAACAAGAGAGAATGGTGGCTGAGACCTGGCTGAGAGCAGTACGGACAGAGAAAATAAACAGATTTGACAACATTTGACAAGAAATCTGTACTTGGCCCTTGTGACAGCGTTCTTGCTATAAATGGTGTGTGAGTTTTTGGATCTTGACCCCTTTGTGTGAGATCTTCCTTCGACTTTCAAGTCCGGTTTGGTGGTTAACGTTCCAGCTCAACTCTAAGAGGGATTGGAAGAAGATAAATGAGATGCCGCCAGCTCTTCAGAAGTTATAACCGAGCACTCAGAGGAATTCCTGTCCTAGCCTTCAAAGTCCTTGACCCAGGATTTACTTCTCTCTGTACTTGGCCATGGTTGGTCTTGCCTCTTCAGTATTCCTTGACTCTGTTTTGTCTTCTCCATCTGAAAGGAAGGAACTCTTTTTGGCTCTCTGCTGCTCTGTGCTCCCAGTTCACCCCGCATTTGGGTAAACTGCTGCTTACTGCTCTGAATTACAGTTATCGATCCATTTGCCCATCTTCCCAAACAGACCATGCAATTCTTCAGGGCAAGGACCTTTGCTCACCATTATGCCCTGGCCTTGTCTACAGTAAAAATCTGTTGAACGTGATGTCCGTAGCCACACTGGCCATGTCCTCAGAATAACCCAATTGCTAATGTCCTCACTGTGAGATGAGAAGAGCTGGCTTGTCTTTATCAGCCCCAGGCCTCAATCTGGCGAGGCACATTAGGCCCTTGTCCACATCAGGCAGAGACTTCCCAGATGCACAGGCCTATGAGGGTTCTCTCCAATGAGTGCAGAAACTTGGCCAGCCAGAGAAAGGATTCTGAAGTCGTCTCCAAATAAGGTTAAAGGATTAACTGCTGTTAAAATAGCATGGGAGCTGTCAGTAAGAAAATAGTGTCTCTGGGATGGACTCTCCTGAAACGACAATACGATGCTTACAAATATGAGCTTCTGACTGGATAGAAGCCTGATTGTCACTGAGCCCAACTCTTCCTTATACGTTGGGGATCTGGTAGTGCCAACCCCTCTGTGGGCTGGTGTCCAAATGGTGTCAGGATGCAGCCCACCTGAGATCTTAGGGCAGAAGTAGTCCTCAATTAGTCAGCCATAATGTCACGAGTAAAGGGAGGATTCAGACTTTCTGAATAGTGTTAAAACAATGCAGAGAGTGAAACATCCGAAGTCTCCATGAGCCAGGTGTCATTAGAAAAGCATTTGTTCAGGCTCTTATCGAGAAAATTCATACAAAGTGTATTAGTTATCTATTGCTGTGTAACAAATTATCCCCCCAAATAGCAGCTTAAAACAACACTTACTATTTCACAGTTTCCATGGGTCAGGAAATTGGGAGTGGCTTAGCTGGTATTTCTTGCTCAGTCTCTGATAAAGTTGCAGTCAAATTGTTGGCTGAGGCCACAGTCATTTGAAGGCTTGACTGAGGCCAGAGGATCTGCTTCCATGATGGCTGGCTCACATTGCTACTGGCAAGAAGCTTCAGTTCTTTGTCACATGTACCCCTCCACAGAGCTACTCGAGTGTGCTCATGACATAGTAGCTATGTTGCCCTGGAGTGAGTGACCCAGGAGAGAGACCAAGCAAGGTGGAAGCTTCAATGATTTTTATGACCTAGTCTTAGAAGTTGCACGCTGTCCCTTTCGCTTTGTTCTGTTTGTTAAAAGTGAGTCACTAAGTTCAGCTGACAGTCAAGAGGAAGGAAATTAGAACCACCTTTTGAAAGGGAGTGTCAAGGTCATGGATATATTTTATAAACTGCCTTATCCTGTCAAGAATAAACAATAAAATTGAAAATCTTGAGGCTGCAAAAAATTTTATTGCCATTGTATTAAGGGGAATTTGGCATGAAGAAAAGAGGCCCAGATTGACAGTGGTGGAGAGTTTATTCATTAGTTCATCCATCCATTCATTCATCTGTTTGTCCAGCAGCTATTCATTGAACATCTACTATTCGCAGTTGAGAAAGTGGACAATATGCTATAGGACTCATGAAGAGGCACAATTATAATTAAAATGACAATTGTTGACCTTTATGCTTATTGTGTCCCCAGTGCTACGAAGTGCTTTAGATCTAATTTTCTCATTTGATCCTCCTGAGAACCCTTTTAGGTGGGCACTATTATTTCCCATTTCACAAACGAGAAACTTAGACTTGAAGAGGGGAAGTCACGTACTGTCAAGGGGCAGGAGCCGAGATTTGAACCAAAGGACTCAGATCTCAAAGCCCTTAGGCTTCTACCTCGACCCTGTAGTAATAACAATCACAAGTATTATTTTCCTTTAATTATGTGTTCCCGTTATCCAGCTGAGGGTTCTGAGGCTCAGAAAGGTTGTGTGACTTGTCCAAGCTTGTTCTGGCAGAGCTGGGCTGCAAAACCAGTTCCTGAGAGTTCTAAGTCTGTGCTCTTTCTTCTACACTTGCTTAAAACCGAGTCTTTTCTGTCCTGCTTCCTGCAGAAACACAGCAAAGGTGAAAAAGGGCCCAGGGGAGTGAGAAGCGGTATGGGAAGGGGGGAAATTATCGCTGAGGCCTGGAAGCTTTTATAAGCATAGATCTGCCCTGGTTGGTTGAAGAACACATCAGGATCTCTCCAGAGGCTGCTGTGAAGATGCTGTGGAATTCCTGGTGTGCCTGATGAGGTGTTGCTACACTGAAGCTGTCAGCCAGCTGGCCCTCTCAGAGACAGCCCCTCTGGGGTCTGGATGCTGCAGCCCCTGCTTGCTGCAATGAGGAATGATGTCAGATGTAGCTGATCGTTACGGAGCCCATGCCGAGCGTCAGGCACGCTGCTCAGGTGTTGTGCACATTTACTCAGAGCATCTTTGTGGCCAAAGGCAAGTCAATACCATTAATTATCCCTATTTCACAGAGGAGAGGACATAGAAAAGGTGACTTGTCTGAGTCTATGCAGATATCCAGTCTTAAAGTGGGTTAATTGGGGTTCAGAGAGTTGGTAAACCATGGTGGTTTAAACCTGGGGGCCTAGAGTTAGGGGGTCTGGAGTTAGAGGTCCTGATTTCATGGGCCTGAGGCACTCTTGCTTTTGTGGGGCCCTTCCATCCATTAAAAAATGTTAAACATCATATTTTATCACTGTGTGGGAATAAAGGTGAATCTAATCCAGGCTGAATTTATTATTATATAGTCATGGGAGGATGTTTTTGGATGAGAGTAACATTTAAATTTTTGAGTAAGTAGACTGCCTTCCTTATTATGGTGTGGGAGCTCATTCTATTAGTCAAAGGCCTGAATAGAGTAAAAAGACTAGCCACCGTAGCAAGGAAGAATTCTCCAGCAGACTGCGTTCAGCTGGAAGCTCCCCTTGGTTTTCAGCCTCCACTGGCTTCCCTAGGTCTCCAGCCTCCTGGGCCACACTGCAGATTTGAGACTCACTAACCCTCAAACGTGAAAGCCAATGCCTTATACTCAGTCGATCAATCAATCGATCAGTCCTATTGGTTCTGGTTCTCTGAAGACACCCGACCAATACAGTGTCACAATAAATGTTTAAATAAAATGTTGTCTACTATAATGAAAAGAGTACTTGCACATTAAAGAAAATACCCCAAGACAACTACTAACATTTAGGTATATTTCTTTCTCACCTTTTCAAAATATTTTTTAGTATAGTTGAGATCTCTATATATGAATTTGTCTTCTGCTTTTCAATTTAACATGATTACAAATTGCATTTCTTTATGTTATTACAAATCTATAAACATTATTTTTTTCTAATCATAAAATGAAAACAATACATGTTTATTGTAGAACAATACAAAAAAGTGTGAAAATGAATGAAGTCTCTCATAAACCTATCATATCTTAATGTGTTTTTGTAATACAGTCTAGTCTGTTTTCTCTTCATGAGAATCATTGTAATAATAAATTTATTCTACTTTTTAACTTTATAACCCCATTAACTACTCTTCAAAATCTGATTTTGAGATGGCTTCATGATAAGGTATCATATGAATGTACCATAGTTTCTTTTGTACATATATTATCCTATTTTTGAACTGTAAATGTAATTTTAAGCTGTAAATATATAGCATATCATAAGTAGAGTTTCCATAAATTACTTCACCATTAGACATTTAGGAAGACCCAGTAAATAGTAAAAATACCAAATGATTTCTCCTCCTTTCCACCAGTTTCCTGCAAAATATGTTCATTTGTCCATTTTACCCCCAACCTCTCTTCTTCATATCCAACATTCCTTCATTTTTTAAAAAAAATGCCTACAGCACCTGGTCTTCCTAGGTGGTCTCCCATCCAAGTACTAATCAGGCCTGACCCTGCTTAGCTTCCAAGATCAGACAAGATCAGAGGTTCAGAGTGGCATGGCTGTGGACTTATCCAATATTTTGTACTTAGCTACACTTGTCTTAGTGTCTAGGACGTATGAATGATAATAGTGGGAGATAAGTTGAATGCTTACCTGAGGATTTTGGATCTCAGACTTCATTTTGTAGACAGTTGGGAACGAGTAAAGACTTTTGAATAACAGAGCAGAGCAGATCTGATTTTCACAAAGATCACTCTGGTAAGAAATGAACAGTGGGTGCAGACAGTAGGTGATAAAGGCAGGAAGTCTAGGTGAGAAGTTTTTCCTATAGTTCAATGGAGAATTATTGAATAGAACAGTGAAAATAGAAATGAGATGAGAAAAAGGCCTTGCAGAGAAAGACCGGACAAGGCTTGGGGATCAAAGAGGAGAAGGAATGTGGCAGAGAGGTCACCAGTAATTGAAGATAGTGAGGCCATTTCAGTAAGACCCTGCCCTTAATCCCCAGCAACCCCTGGAAGGGCAAAAACCAGTGTTCTTCCTTTTAATGTCCCTTTACAAGGAAGCCCAACATAAAAGCACATACATGCAGCAACTCCTAGAAGGGCTTCCACTCCCAGGAACCTCCCATCTAATTATAGCCAGCCAATCACAAACATCCTCAAAGTCAAGAGGATGGTATAAAACACCTTTACTATTCCTGTGCTCTCCACATGGGTACTTTCTCTCCCACTTTGCCTCCCTCTTTCATTTTCTACCTCTCTGTTCTCCCCACAGGGCCTCTGGCTGCATCTAGCCATAACCCCTTGAGATTGTGGCTAAAGGCACTTATTTCTGTCTTACCGATATAAATAGGTTCTTATAGATCTTTGCAGCATTATTATATTGAAAGACCTTCCTTCTTATCTCCTTTCAGGGCTGAGAATGAGAAGGAGCAGAGAGGGTGCAGGGCCCAGAGAAATCCATCCTGCCTGCACAACCAAGGGAGGAAACAAGTAAAGGGTCAGGTTTGCAATTCACGATGCTAACTCCCACCGGATGCATTGCTCTGTTAATAACACAGGTCTTGTCTGCCACAGTCAAGAAAGGACAGAGTGAAGTGTTCCCTGGCAGGTAGGTGATGTCAACAGTGGTGACTGGAGCAATAAAGGAAGCAATGCTTTCGAGTCTCAGTTTTTCTACCTATGGTGTGGCCTACCACCAGTTTTGTTGCAGTTGTACCCTGAAGGTAAACTTTCCCCTCAAGATCAAGTTCTGCTTTCTAACTCAAGCAGTTGTCATTTTCTTAGCTAGGAGGCTATGTCTGGGGTCCTAGACCAGGCCTCCACTTTGTTCCCTTTTTTATCAAGGTGTCTGTTGGTGGAGAACCTCCTTTTCTTTGGCTCTAAGTTTCTTTGTGGGAAGAGGTCCATCACGGTAACATCTCAGCTGCTTTTGGTCCCCTCTCTTACTGTGTCCCAGAGGAGGAGTTGATTGATTTGAGAAAAGGAACTGGGCATGCTCAGCTCGTCCTTCCTTCCTTCTTTCTTTTTTCCTTCCTTCCTTCCTTCTTTCTTTCCTTCCTTCCTTCCTTCCTTCCTTCCTTCCTTCCTTCCTTCCTTCCTTCCTTCCTTCCTTCCTTCCTTCCTTTTCTCTGTAAACACATTTTCTTCTCCTCTGCTTCAAGTCCTGCAGGCTCTACCCCTTGAGGCACGGGTCTAACCCAGCCCAGAGCTAAGGGAGCCTAATTCTGGGGTGAGGAATTAGAAGTCCCTTTAATCATACACCTAAAGCCAACTTCTCCATAACCAGCTCTATTGGTAATAAAATGATACTTTCTTCTCTACCTACTTGATTCCTGCATCTTCCTTTCATTGTCTTCCAAATTCAAGCAGGAAAAAGTGGACTGCTATTTACTGGGCTTTCCCCAAACCCTAACGGTTCCAGTAGAAGCATATCTAAGACACTTACAATCAAATTACAGAATTGGACCTCCTAATAAATAGAAATAACACATAATTCATTTTAAGTCTAACAGCAGAGACAACTCATAATTCATTATGAGTCTAGCAATGAAGTGATGGGTTTTCCAAAAAAGCTGTGTTCTTCCTATCTGTAGTTAAAATATTTACACGAGGCCCTGGTGATATGCAGGCAGTAGTTTACAGAGCACAGCCTGTTCAAACCAAACAGTTGCGCTGTTCCTGATTTTGGAAACTCGTCAAGGCATCAGTGTTTACTTAGACAACTTGGGCCCCGAGCGGCCCTTGTGTAGGCTGGAATCCATCCAAGGGGAAGCCATGGCCCAGGAACATTTTTTCTTCTCCCCTGACCGTTAAAACGCAATCCTCTCAGCTCTCCAGAGCCCTCTGGAGGGCACCAGATCCAGCCTCTGGTCAAATGTCCAGTGCCCGGGCTGGACTGTGCAGGCTAAGCTCTGTTTTAGAATTGGCACCCCACCTAATGAGTAACCCTGTGTGTGAATGTCTCATGCATTGAACTCCCAAAGGAAGAGTGTAAGTTTCAGGGCAAAGGATTCGATGTTTCATATGTGGAGGTCTTGAATTAGTCTGGAGCATAATGCAGGGGATGAGCCGGCTGTGGGAAACAGACCACAGAGAAACTACGGAGGTCAAATCCTAGTGTCCATAAAACAAGATTTGATCTGCTATTTCCACCTGGGTCCAACATAACTGAAGAACTATGTGTATAAGTGTGAGGACCGGCAGTGACACATCCATGGCACCTAGGCTCTCAATAAACAATAATAGTAATTGTTATTTAAAAATAGTAGTAATTGTTATTAATCTCATGGAGATCATTTTGAAAACCGGTGAGATCATTGTGTGGGCAGGTCCAGCGGGAATTATAATGATGGGGTTCAGTAGCCAAAGCAATTGTTTCAATGTGTTCTATCCTTTTTACCATCTGGTGACTGCCTTCCCCTGATCTTAGGTGGTCTGATGGGAACTTCATTCACTGTCCCTGCCTGTACAGTGGTGGACAATGACTTAGGCCTGGCCAGTCACTGTACCAATCTTTCCTTCCATCATGATTTGTCCAAGGATTCGCTTGTTACCCAGGGCCAATCAGAATCCTTCTACGAGATGTAGACTCCCCCATGAGGTGCACTGCTGTAACAGAAAGAGCATGAGCCTTGGTATCTTAAGGTATGGATGCTGGCTTGTGAAATTGGGCAACTTCCCTTACTTCTTTGAGTCTCAGTGGTTTCATCTTAGTATAAACCTACCTTTCAGGATTTGACAGTTCACAGATAAAATATATACAGTGCTTGGCACATTGTAGACATTAATGAATGGCTGCTGATAACATTCAAAATAAAAAATGGTACTCTAATTAACCCTCCCCACTCTGCTATCAATCTACTGCCTAAAGAACTTTTAATTAACTATAACTGGGAGACCCCACCTTTTAGGAGGGAGGGGCTATCCTTAATTTTCTCTGCCCTTTGAGATCTCTGGAGGGTAGAGCCAGGATGAAAGAGTAAAATCTTGGGATGGAGAAGTCATTGTCCAGCCAATCCATTGATATCGAGTGGCTGTGGAATCCTTTCTCTAGAGTTCAAGAACTTGTCTTCAGTCTAGATGCTAGATCAGCGCTGTGTAATAGAATTTTCTGCTATGATAGAAATAGTCTGCATTGTGCCATCTACTACAGTAGCCACTAGCTGTGTGTGGCTATCGAGCGCTTGGAATACGGTCAGTGAGACCGAGGAACCGAATTATTTATTTATTTAAATTAATTTAAATTTAAATATCTGCATATGTCAATGGCTACCATATTGGACAGAGCAGCTCTAGACAGAAGCAAGGTACTGGCTGACAGACACAGGAGTGGATGAGAGTAAGCCCCAGTGCTGGCTTGGGCAAGAATTTGTAAAGGAAAGACGATAAGTTGGAGGCAGGTGGGTCTGCAGGGTTGGAGCAGTTGCTAAAGCAAAGTCATCTGTCCAGTTAGCAACTTAAAACAACATATGCTGGTTTATGTGTTCTATGTGCAAAGCTACAGGGCTTCTGAGAAGAGTGTCTTACAAGAGTTTTCAAATTTGTAACTTGCAAAGTGATTTAACCACCTTACAGAAAGACTAATAACTCTAGAGGGGAGAAAATTCAAACAGTTATGATCATATTTGTATTTCCTTTCAGTCTTTTGCACATGCATGTTTATATTTCACACGCATATTTATAAATTGTAATCTCCACAGATACACATTTTGTATCCTACATTTTCCATGTATCTTAAGCACTTTTCTGTGTCATCATATTCTTTGTATCATTTTCAATAATTACAAAATATCTACTGTCTACACTAACTATAATTCATATAACCGTCACTAATTTTTATATTTTTTAGAAAGTTTCCAATTTTCTTCAGTGTGATGCTGCAATAGGTGACCTAGTACCCATATTTTTGTGTAGTAAAGGGAGCATGAGCTTCGAAGGCAGACACACCTGGGTTTAAATCCTGGGCCTTCACCAGTTAGCAGCACAGGCCCTCTGACAAGATCATTCATCTCCTTGGCCTCAACTTTTTCATCTTTATAATGGAAATAATAACATCTGCCTTTCCAGATTATCAGGACGGGATGTCTGTAAATTGTTTCCCATACTGCCCAGGACAGAGGAGATGCTCAATGAATGACAGCTAACAATATTACAATTAGTTTTAAAATTATAATTATGATATAATTATATATCATTATATAACATATTTCTGGTAGTCTTTACAGACTAATCAGAGTTCTGAGGACTTCTGAAGTTTGAGAAATTTCTGATTTGCTCATGTTTACGACTGTCGTGGCCCATCCCTCTTGACTGGACCAGATTCTCTGTCAGATTGGAGGCTGGGAACCTGAGGGTCCCCGAGGCATTAGAGAAGTTGGGAGTGTTCTGAGAGAAGCTGTAGAATGAACTGTATAGGTGGCGGGCTGGGGTTCGTCCTTCACCTACTAAGCAAATGCACAGGTTTGTTTCTCCCTAGAACTCTTCTCTTACCGCAGGTATGAGTGGAATGAGTGAAAATGGGGAATGCCAAAGTGAGGGCCGAGGAAGAATTAGGAGCAACTAACAAATGTGTTTTTCCTCTACGGGGGGCAGTTCTAGTCCCACCTGAGCAACAGGGAGCAATTTACTAAGCCTCTGTGAGCTCTGTTTTTCTTGTTGGTTAATTGGTGAAAATAAGAATGTCCATGCAGAGTAATAAGCAATGCTTGTCCTCAGGCACGGAGCACCAACCATGTACTGCATCCAGGTTGGGCGATACACACACATTACCTTATTCTGTTGTCACAATGGTCCCCAAAGAGATTTCCAACTTACAAGGACTGGTTCTAAGGGATGAAGGTCCGTACTCCTCACAGTGCATCACCCTGCTTTGACAAGTGTAAAGCCCTGGGTGGTAACAATTTGTTGTTTGTGCTTTGTTGTCATTAGACACTCTGGAGTTCTTTTTAGCTCATTCCCTGGAGCTTGCTGCTGGAAAGTTCTTCTAGAGGCTTGAACAGTTCATCGAACAAATCAATTGACATATATTTGTTGAGCATCTACTATGTGCTCAGCTGGTACTGGTTCAGTCAGCAGTGAACACCATGAACAAATTACCCTCAAAGAAGATACATTTTTGTGTGGGAAGAATGACAGATAAAGCAAACAAGTATATAATATGCCCTGATGTGATGATAAGTGCTGGAAAGAAACTAAAACAGGGAAAGGGTTTGAGTGCAATTTTATGTCCAATGGTCAGAGAAGGCTCTATCATAAGCTGACCATTGTGCTCACGTTAGGGTCGACGAGAATGTACTCTTCAGAAGGACAGGGTGCTGAGATCTGGCTCATCCCTGTAGCTCCAGGCTCTAGCAGAAGTTCCAGGTCATAAATAGGTGCTTGATAAATATTTGTTGAATGCGTGAATGAACCAATGGTCATTGTCTCAGACCTGCTGGAGAAATGTCTGCTTTAGGGTAGGCATGGGATTTTGGATTCAGGTCCCGTTCAGTTGACACTTTTGGAGAAGCTTCTGTGTGCCAGAAGCTATTCCAGCCTCTGTGTCTGCGAATAACCCCTTCTTTGAGCATCTTCACTAGAGATGACGGTGGAGTTTGCAACTAGGCAATCTAGAGAACAAAAGGGCAGAGAGACTAAGGAAAGAGCAAGGGTTTAAGTGCAAAGAGTAAGAGTTTCAGGGTCTGGAAGGAGGTCAGCAAGTGGATTAGCTGACACTTTTTCTTGGTGAAAAAAATAACTCCTTCTGCTTTTTGGACTGAGTCAGGGGTTCAAAGAAAATATCATGAGGATAGGAGTGGCAGATGTCATCTGAAGCAGATGGTGATGCCCCAGAGACAGACTGAGGCCTTGACGAAGCTTCCCTCCACCTCCTCTGGGCCAGGAATCAAGGTCAGGGGCAGACAACCAAGCTCAGTTCTCTGGGGTCCTGATCCCATCTTCTTAACCAGGTCAGCCATTCCCAAGAATGTCACCCTCATTTCACCCTTGGACTCCACACCAGGCTCAGCAGAGTCTCAGAGGCCAAGGGTGTGAGAAGAATTGTCTCTGCATCTGGTATTAACCATTATTTCCATTCTTCTGGCTGTGTTTCCTCCTTAGCCCCAAACATGCTGGGTCAGGCCTTTGTTCAGCCCCACAAGAGAAGGGGCTGATTATTAAAAGAACAGATTTTGCATTCCATATTTACCCCAGATGACATTGCCTTCATCCTTAAAATAACTCCAGATCGCCTGGGTGGAAACTTGCTCATTCCTTTTCATCTTGCTATTTTGCAACTGTTTATGGAGACCATCACCATAGTGATATTATCAGAGCAGGTCAAATGAAACTCCGAATTCTTGGGTTGTTATTGGTTTTTCCTTTGTACGTCGGAACATGACTTTTTTTACCCCAAACCTGCTCTTTCATTTCTTCTAAGCACTTAAGTTCTCGGCTCCAAGTCAGCAGCGGCCCTTTCTGACTGATTCCCAGCAGTTAAAACCACAGAAGTGGTCCACGTGGAATGAGGGATGGAAGTGCTTGGGCAGAGTCTCCAAATTGGAAACTATATTTACCAGAAATCTCCTTTCCTGAAGATAAAACTTGGGTCAAAGTTTCAGGGTGTTGAAAGAGGCACTAAATAAACTAAGAGTCTAAAGAACCTTTAGTGTTTGGACCAAGGAACATGGCTATAGAGTTCAACAAATAAACACAGCTGGTGTGGGGTGAGACTTTAACAAACACTTATCTTCCTGATTATTTTTTTTCTTCATAATCATCATCTTGGACAAAAGCCTTTATTATAGCATTCTCCTACACTGCTGGTGCGTTGTGAGTTTGTATGACTTTTCTAATAGAAAACTTGGCAATGGGTAGGACAAGCTGTGACAATGTGCTCTTCCTTTGATGTAAACGTCTCCTTGTGAGTTCTAAGAAAAATAATTAGGAATGAGAGTGGAGGAGTATGCATTGCTAATAACCTAGCTGCACATTAGGGGATTACTTTGGAAAAAAATCGTGATCTACACGAACAATAGATATGAAACCATCACTAAAAAGAACCTTTTATAGAAGATGTTTTATATAAGAGAAATGCCACAGGAGAATCTTTAATAATGTGAAATATTCATGATGAATTATAAGGCAGGAAAAAGCAGGTTACAAAAATGTGTGCATAGTATGATCCTATTTTTTAAAACATGTATTATGTGTAATAGAAAAAGATTAGAAGGATAAGTTTAAAGAAGATAACAGTGATTATTTCTAGGGTGTGTGTGTGTGTGTGTGTGTGTGTGTGTGTGTGTGTGTGTTCTATCTAATGTTTCTACAATAAGCATGTATTTCTGTAGTCATGTTTAACATGCTACTTTTAATAATAATAATAATAATGTTGTTATTCCTCTTAAAATCATCCCTCTGATCATCCTTGTAGGTAGTAATAGAATCTTATTCCAGGAGCTTCTTTGCATAAAGCTCATAATACAGGAGACCTCTTATTGTGATTAGAAGATAATGAATATTATGGTACGTAGGACCAAATAAATGCTTAGCAACCATGGGTTTTCTGCCTATTTAGTTTAAAGTCAAAGGTACACAAGTATGGCTGACATAACCAGGTATTAGACACATGAACAATGTAATAAGACTGGCAAATGTATTTACAAAATGCTAGGAATCATTTGATGTTTGGTAAGAACAGTGAAGATTGTTGGGGGTGGGGGAAGATAACCATGCGTAAAAAAGAATAGCATACTATATGCCAGCACTTTATAGTTCATCTTATTTAAATTTCATAACAATTTTATGTGATACATATTATATCCCTGCATTATAGATGTGAAAACTAGAATATAGTAGTCCAATCACCTGCCTTCTCAACGGTACAGGGAGAAAGAAGATGCATTTATTCAGCTAGAAGAGGCATAGACCCCAGTTATGCCTGGTGTGGTCATGATAAGAATGAAAGATGGGATGGAGAAGGAAGACCAGTACAGTTACAGGATGGTTTCAAAAGTCTTTTACCAGACTGGAAACATTTAGGTTGCTAACTGAAGAGAATGATAATAATTTTAACCACCCTCCTTTGAGCACTTGAGGATGATGTTGATATAAAAATGAAGATTACAGGATGTTATATTCAATCTCACTGGTGTGTGGGAAGTGGTATAATATACAGCATGTTCCAGAGGGTAAGTTACACAGAACCCTAGAGCCTTTCATTATTCTGATCATCACTCAGAACATCTAAACACCTCTTTGTTTGGGGTAATATGGAGGAGTGAAAAAAGCAAAAGCTTTGGGATGAGACAGACCTCCATTCAAATCCTGGCTTACCATCTGTGTAGCTAAATGATCTTCATCTAGCCTAACCAGCTCTACCTTGAGATAGCTGTGGAACCCTCACATTTTAAAGGAAAGCCTAATTAAATTGATCATCTCAAACATTTCCTGGAAGTTTTTATGGGGAGCTCTTTTGATCTATATTAGTCAGGATAATGCCAGCCACTGAAACAAACAACTCCCAACTCTTAGTGGTTTTTTTATAATACAGGTTTACTTTCTCCCTGAAACATCATGGTCTGATTGGATGTTTTCAGTGGATTGTCCTGGAAAGGGGATTCAGGCTTCTTCCATGTCGGAGTCTTCCCTTGGCTCTTCTGCATTCAACTGGCTGATGAGGAGAGGGAGTGAGAGGTGAAAGAGAGAGAAAGAGAGGGGGAGGGGTCAGAGAAAGAGAGAGAGAGAGAGAGAGAGAGAGAGAATGAAACAGGTCACAAGGAACATTTTATAACCATGTCTGGGGGTGGCACAATGTCATTTCCTCCCACTTTCCATTGGTCAAAACCCAGTCATATAACTACATCCCAACTCAGGGGAGACTGGGAAACATAGACTATGCTTGCACCAGGAAGAGGAAACGAAAAGCGTAAACATGTAGACTGTCAGTGCTACATACCTGCAGCAATCACAGAGAGTGTGGAGCAGAGAATGAAAGGCCATCCAGATAAAGTCCAATAGAACTGCAATGGCAGCTGTCCAGCAATAGTGGCCATCAGAGAGAAATCTTTGGCAATCAGAGTTTTCTTGATACATGTAAGTTTTAAACTGAGCTAGCCCTTACAGGGTCTTAGATCAGGTAAATCTGATCCTGTCTGGTGGTTTTAAGCTGCCCATCAGGCAGCACCGATGAATATTAGAAATGAGCTTTGTCCCTTCCGGTATTGTTCTGGGCCTTGATGCTGAATCACCCTGATGCACTGTGCCCTCTATTTTTCCCCTTTGCATTTTGTTCCCCATTTGTCTATCTTCAGATATGATGATTCATTTTGCTCACTCACTTTATCTGCTGGACCAGGCTCACCACCAAGCTCTGCTTTTGACCTCTGCTTTCATTTTGGCCCGAATCTGGAGTCTTTCTGACTACAATGAACTTGATTGCCTTAGATAAAGAGGTCATCAGGTCTAGCCTGCTCCTGGGAGTTAACAATCTCAACAAAGGTCCTTTTATGCTGTGCACTTCATTTGTTCACTCGAACAAAAAAAAATAATAAAGCTAATATTTGTAGTCATTTATTTATTTAGAAGAATTGAAGCTTATGTAGTAGAGAGAATGCCATTTTATTTTTAAAAACTGTAAAGTCCTCTGTAAGTTTAAATAATGCTTTACTCAGCTCTGAAATCCTTTTCTTAAATGGTGCCTTTGAAAAAGCAGAATTTTCTTATTTTATTTAAATCCAATTTATCAATGTATTCTCTTTTTTAGCTAGCGCTTTTGTATCCTATCAAAGAAACCTTTGTCTACCCAATGTCATGAAGATTTTTTCTTGTGTTTTCTTCTAGAAGTTTTATGGTTTTAGGTTCTACGTTTAGGTTTATGATCCACTTAATGTTTATATGTGGTATGAAGTTAAGGGTCAAGATTCATTTTTTTTCTAAACGAATCTTCAGTTGTTTCAACACTATTTCTTGAAAATACTGTTCTTCCACCATTGAATTACATTGGCACCTTTGTCAAAAATGATTTGACTGTACACATGTGGATCTATTTTTGGACTATTCTGGTCCATTGATCTATGTTTTATTCATTCTTATGCCAATACCATACTATTTTTATTTGTACAGCTTAATAGTAAGTCTTGAAATCAGGTAGTGTAGTTCCTCTAACTTTTTTCTTCCTTTTTCAAGATTCTATGATCTTTGTATTTCCATATGTTCTTTAAAATCAGCTTGTCAGTTTCTACAAAAGAAACTTGCTGGCATTTTAAGTTGAATTGCATCAAATCTGTAGATCATTTGGGGGAAAACGAACATCTAGCAATATTCAGTCTTCCATTCCACGCATAGGGTACATCTATTTACTTATCTTTAGTTTCTCTCAGCAATGTTTTCTAATTTTCAGAGTACACAGGACTTGCATAGATTTCTTTAAATGTATCCCTAAGTATTTTATGCTTTTTGATGTTATTGTAAAGGTATTTTTAAACATTTCCTAATTGTCTGTTGCTCTTTTTATTCCAGCCTTTTTTTTCTTTTTCTTTTAGTTAAACTTTTTTTTATGGTGACATTAGTTAATGAAATCCAGTAAGTCTCAGTATATATGCCATACTGCTAAAATATATATGCATATATATGCATATTTATATATACATAATAGTACATAATATATACATATTACATTGTGTATTCACCCCCTATAGTTAGATTTCTTTCTGTCACCACATATATGATCCCTTTTACTCCATCTACCTCCCCCTCCCCCTCCCCCTTCCCCTCCCTATTCCAACCTTTTGCTAGGCTGGCCTCCAAGTCCTGCTACTTTTTTAGCTCCTAGGTCAGTTCTGCATCTGATTTAGTTTCATTTGGAAGATTGCAAGGTCTGATTGGAATGAGGGATGATTGCTTGGGAGGAGTGGAGGATGGCCTAGGTTTGCATCCTGGGTGAGTATGCTTCGAGTTTCTCTGGCTATTTGACAGGCTTCATTCATAAGAGTTCCATATCCCAGGTACTATGTTAATTGTTAGTGATATGACTCACAATCTCTGCTGCCAGGAGCCTAGAGAGCAGTAAGGGCAAATTACAAGTGAAAAGGTGGCTCAATAAAGTGTACAGGGTTTCCATGGGAACACAGGGCAGGCCCCACAGAGCTTTGGAGGAGATTGTCAAGAGAATACAACGAAGAGGAGGAGGCGATGGTTCTTCTGAGCTGGAAGGGTCAGCCTTAGACACATTGCAGAGACCATCCCAAGCCTGGTGGGTGGTTGGCTGGCCAGCTTAATAAACTAAACATGAATTCTCCCAAATATGCATATAAAAACTCCAACAGCTGGCCTACATGTGAGAGACCTTTCTATAACTTTGAACAAGACCCCACAGATGGTCAGGATACAAATAGTTCTGGTCCAGCAGAAGGCAGCTGTAAGTTCTCCCAGGTACCTATTAGAAAAACCCAAACAAAGCCCTGAGATGATGGTGTCTAACCTCAAACTAACGTATCCTCTTGGCACTGAAGACTGTGGGGATGTATTAAAACAAAGTGGATTGCTAGTGGGCGGTCTACCTCCCCCTTCTTGGTACATGTTCTTTCAAGATGCTGAGGGGTGGAAAAAGTTGATCTAAGCTGTCTAGTCGAGGTTGCCTCCTCTACAAACCACACAGTGTTCTGTTTTCAAAATAAATCAGCATGTTTTTTGCCTGTATTCATTCCTCCTTTGGGTTCCAATAACTAGACATTTCTGAGACCCAAAAAGAGCCTGTTTCATTAATTTGCGTGAGTTTATCCAGAACGCACGCCTGTAACGACCATCTGTTTTGTTTTTTAAAAACTTTTTGTTCTCCTCTTCAACATGTCTTTCTCCTTCTTTTGGTTATAGTACCCTAATTTCCCATTATCAAGGGAACAGGTACCTTCCCCCCTCATCAGGTCCCCATCCCTGCCAGCTCCAGGGGTGGTCTCGTAACTGAGGCCTGTTGGTAAATGAAGTCATAAGGGTGGATGAGACTAAAGAGAAAGCACTGAATGATGGGGTTCCTTGAGGTTCAAGGAACCCCATCATTCAGTGGTTGTGTAGAAGAGAATGAGTCTGCAAAGAACGAGAGGAGGAGCCATCACAGAGGTCAGATTAAGACCAGGAGAGTTCTGTGATGCCATGGAAGCCTCTGATGCCAGAGGGCACTTCGAGGAGGAAAGAGAGGCCAACAGTATCAAATGATGCTGGGGAGTCAAAGGAGGTGAGGACTGAAAAACATCCCTGTGGTTTTGACATGGAGGGATGGGTGGCCTTAGGGATCATTTTAGTGGACAAGTGATGGAATAGGGTGGGAAATTAGGAAGTGGGGAGAGGAAATACTGATAATTCTGTAGCTGCAAAGGCAGGAGATGGGGTAGTAGGCTAGAGGGGGTGTGGGATTCATATAGACTTTTTTTTTTTTCTTAACATAAGGTATGAGACACTTAGGCATGTTTGAAACCACAGTAATCATCTAGTTGAGAGGGAGTAGTTGAACAATCTGGGGAGAGACAGGATAATTGAAGTATAAGGCTCCTGAGAAATAGAACCCCAACAGGAAATATGTTGACAGCATTTCCCAAACTTACTTGATGGGCCACCCCCCAGCATGCAGATCAGTATTCTGAAGAAAACACTATGGCCCCAAACCAACTAGTATGGTCAAGGCCATACTTTGGTTTCAGCTAGTCAAAATCCTCTCCTCTGGAGCTAGGGTTGAGCTCAACTCCATCCAAACTAAATGAGAAAGAGGAAGGGTTAAGTTGTGGAATAGAGACAGTGTATGTGGGAGATACCTCAGAAATGACCTCTAAGCCAGCTGAACGATGGGGAAGGTGGAATTACCAGGTGGTGTTCCTTCCCTCCTGGTCTAGCAAGGAGTTAAAAGCTGGCTAATTCAAGAGTTCTCTTGGATCTCCAAAGACAAAATAAAACACCTAAAACCACTGTTATTAATCCAAAAAGATCCAGAACTCAGGAGGAAGCCGTAGGTCAGCTAAATCAGCGATGATTTAGGAGCTAAGCAATTCCCAGCCCCCTGGGATACTTGTGCATTTATTAATCCAACAGGTATAACTGTGGGGACATAATTGAAGGACAGATAATGTTGGGTAACCTTCTGGGTAATAGTAGCAGGTGAGCATCACAAAGAAAAATCAGCACTTAGTGGAAGGTTGTTTTACCAAGGACCTCAAGATTGCTTCTTTTCTCGGGTAGGAGCCCTATTTGGCTCTGGGCTTCCCTGCCTCAATTCAGCAAACATGCTTGGGCACCTACTGTGTGCAAGTTGCCATGCTACGTGTTAGAAGGTAGAAGCATCATCTTTTGCCATTTACAAAGCACTTTGCTACATACTATCTCAATTTAGTGATTCTGAAACAGACTTTCACTTAGAAAGTCGGAGTGGAATCATCCATTTATTTGTGTGACCTTAGGCAAGACATTTTGTCTAAGTCTCAACTTCTTCTATGGTAACAACAGTAAGTTCCTAGTTCAAAGGATTGTTGGGAGCAATCAACCAGCCATTACAACAGCTTAGTACATAGTGAGCTCTCAATTAAAAGTAGCTATTACTTTATTATTCATTCTTGATACATTTATATTCACACAATAATCCTGTGATGTTGATACTATTAGCTTATTTCACAGATCTTCATTGAGCATTTGTTATGTTCTAAGTGCTGCAGACTCCTAGTGACCAAAAGAGCAGTTAGACACAGAAAAGGGGTCCCATAACTGAGCCCACAGAAAAGGAAGAGGAGCTATCAGAGGGAACTCAGAGGAAACCTGAGCAGCAGGAGAGGTGCATCACAGAGGAGAGTGGCCAACTGCAGGAAACACCGAGAAGCCAGCAGTGAGATGATGCCCCAAAGAGACCATTGGCTTCTGGAACATGTGATTTCCAGGTAAACAGGTGGAGGCAGAAGCTCGACCCAGACCTATCTGAGGAGGAATTGAGTTGGTATGAAAACAGCAACTGCGGAGAACTCACAAAGTTTTGATGTGAAGGGGAGCAAAAAAAGTGGGAGAGGTGGCTAGAGGGAGATGTAGGATCAAGGAGATTTTTGTTAAAACGTTAACAAAATATATGCTGCATGTGATTTTAAGCAGGTGGGAACTTTAGTTCAGGATAAAGGGAGAAATTGGTGACTAAGGAAAGAAAGATGCAGGGTGCAAGTGGAGGGGTTGGCTCTGGTAGGTACACAAACCCTTCAATCACTGTGAGAGTAGGGAAGGCAGAGAATGCGAGCAAGGTGCAGAGATGCTGGTAGTCCAGAGGGCTCCTGTCTGATTGATTCTATTTTCTATGTGAAGTATGAGGCAAGCTGATCTGCTCAGAGTGAAGGATGAGTAGGGCGTAGAGAAAGAAGAATGAAAAATCGTCCATGTAGAGCACAGGGAATTTAATATAGCAGGGAAATAAAAGATTGCTAGGCAGGACTGAGGGCTTTGAAATCCATGGACATCAATTTAAAGTGACACCAGTCACTTTTAATTTCCTAGCAAGGTTCAAATATTCTGATGTAAGCAGAGAGTAGGGGAAGCTGAGAGTGGGCTTAACTAGGGTTGGGCAAGTTAGGAGAGGGGACAAAGGGGCTATGGCATTTTTCAAGGAAGTGAGTATAATGATCATTACTAAGTTGGTAAGGAGGGAAGAGAGCATGAGAGAAGATAGATATGAAAATCTAGCAGAGTCACAGGTTTGCAGGTCTTGGTGAGGTTGAAAACATGCTGTGTGTGATACTGTAGGAGGCTAAGGTCAGATTTGAGATCTTTGCGAATGTTTTCTGAGATGGTGCAGTTATTGGTGAGAGCAAGTCCAGGGTAATACCATGGGAGTGGGTACTTAGAAATGGGAGAAAACTGGTAGGAAAAAATGAGCAATGAGAAGTTAGTAAGATTTCTGATGGATTATGCTTATGGATGCATAAAGTAAGGTTCAGGAGGTGAGGTGGAGGTCAATTAATGAGAACAAAAAGGTAGAAGGTGGAAAAATATGGTAGAATGAACTTCAAGGGGTTTGGGTTTTTGAAAAAGGAAGGGAGGAGAACCAGTACTAAAAATATTCGTGGTGCTTGCCTGCCTACCCGTAGCCCCTTGTAGGCAGTCATGTTTAATGCTACATGCCCCCATGCTCATAGCAATAGTTGAAAGGCTTCCTTTCAATCTTTTCTTCAAATAAACAGGAAAGTGTCACTTCTTTCACCAAACTTTCCCTTGTGCCCTTGTTTATCCCTTGGCTTCTAGGCGGGACACCACCTTCTCATGGGCCTCTTTTCCAGGTCATTCCTTCTCAGTTGCCTTGCTGGTTCTTCTTAATCTTCTTAACCTCTCCTCTCTACATGCACCTCCTAAATGGGCTCACCTAGAAGTCTTGTGCTTTTAAGTACCTTAAAATATCATTAGCTGACAGTTCTCATTAAATTTATCACTAGCTTCTTCCCCCTACTCCAGATTTCAAAAACTGCTTACTTGACACCTCCATTTAAATCTCCGATAGGCAATCTCAAACATAACTTGCTCCAAACTGACTCTTCTGCTGCTCTCTCCGCCCCCCAAAGCTCTCACAGATCAATAAACAGCATATCATTCCGGTGTGGATCAAGCTAAAAATCTTAGCATCATCCTTTTTTTCTTTTACTGCCACCAAGTCATCCACGAAGATAAAGAATATGGTCTTTTCTTGCCACCTCAGCGCTACTGTCCTAGCGCATGCACCTTGCTCTTTCTGCTGTGTGACCCTGGGTTACTTCTTGTGTTCTCTGTTATGAGGTTTAAATGAGTTATTACTTGTAAAGTGGTTAACAGTGTCCATCACATAGGAAGTCCCATATAAGTGTATTAGATAAATAAAAAATGCCTAAAACACAGAAATAGCTTTCTAATGGCCCTAGCCCCCTACAGTCCATTCAGAACACAGCAGCCTTCTGATCCTTTTAAAGGGGGGCCAGATCCTATCACTGCTCTGCACCTCTGACCTCAGCTCCCACTGCTTTCCTCTTGCTCATTCTGGACCAGCCACCTTTGCCTCCTTATTCCACAAATAGACCAAGGACTGTCACCACTGGGTCTTTGCTCTTGTTCTTTGTGCTTCCCTCTAACCAACTGTTACTAAGTCAGGCCCTGTTTTGCTAACCTGCCTACCTGTTCCCCTGATTTTCTTTCACATTGGTGATCATCACTGACACCTTATTTACCTAGTAGTTGATTGTCTCCTCTCCAACATTTAACGTCTGCAACAAGAGGGGCTGTCTTGTTCACTGCTCTACTCTTAGAGCCCAGAACAGTGATACACTGTAGGTGCTCAATAAATACCAAGTGAAAATAATTCCTAAGTGACACTCCCTTCTCTGAATTCCCATAATACGGGCCTGAATTACTCTTGTGGGGCTTACATATATCAATTTTTATGCCAGTGGCAGGTTTTACTGGACTATGAGCTCCCTGAAGACATGGCCTGGCTCCTGGTAATAATTCCTATCATTTATGCAACACTTTACAGGTTACAACCCCCTCATAGGTGACCCGATTTGATTTTCACAAAAGAGAGCCAGCACGTTAGGGAGGGGAGGACTAGCATCCCAGGTCTCCTGCCTGCTAGACCAAGCTCAACAAATATGTGTTGAATGAAGAGAAATTAAGAAAAACAATTTGAGTCACTCTGGAGTGAGGTAGCCCCACTGGACAAATGGGCTGGTTCTCTGTAGTACGTCTAAAAATACCCATAACGCCTGACATTTATCCATCCCAGTGTTCTAATCCCTACCTGTGTCGTCCTCACAGCTATCCTGTATAGCCAGTACGTATGAGGCCATCTTTAGGTCTTGTTCAACCTCTATTCTCTTTTGGTGCCTCAAACAAGGCCTGGGATATAGTAGATGCTCAGTGAGTGGTGCGGCCCGAGGCTTTTTTTTTTTTTTTCAGAGATCGGGCTCAGGTGCAGCGACTTGCTCCAGGTCCCACACGTAGCAAGCGGCAGCGCTGGGATGCCATTCCAGGTTCGCTCCCTACACTCCCGCTGGGCTGGGTCCGCGGGCGCCACCAGTTCCGGGTCCACAGCGGGAATGGGCGCGTGCCCCGGGTGGGGCGGGGAGGGACCGGCCCGTCCCAGCCCCAGTGCCTCCGCATCCCCACCCCGGAGGCACGGTTCCTCTGCCGCCACCCGCTTCTGCAGCCCCAGAGCGCACGGCTGGGTCTGCGTGCGGACCGAAGCGCTCTCCCGGTGTCAGCTCCAACACGCGCGGAGCCGCCACGCACGGTGCGGAGCCCCAGCTCGCCCCGCCCACCTTGCGGGCCGCCGCGCCCCGTCCCGTCCCGCCGGCAGGCCCCGCCCCGCACTTCCCGATCGGCGCTCCGCCCCTCCGAGCCGCGCTCCATACTTGGCGATCGCCGCGGCCCTGCGCGCTCATTGGCCGAGAGCCGGCGGCGTTGGGGGCGGGGCCGGGCCCGGCCGGGGCGGGGAATGAAGGTGGCGGCCGCCCGGCGCGGGGGGAGGCGGGCGCTGACCCGGATGTTCACTCCTGGGCACCCGGGGAAGTGGAAGCGCCGGGCCCTGCTGCTGGAAAGCGAGCCGCAGACGCCGGGACCCCGACCGCCGCCGACGCCGCCACCATGGTAAAGGCCCGGCGTCACCCTCCCCCAGCCCCGGGGCGCAGCCGGAACTCACGTTCACCCCTCCCCCCACCGCCGACCCCCGGGCCCTGAAGGGTGGGTTCTCCGGGGTGGGGGAGGGGCGGGGTCCGGACCCCAGGTGGACACCATCCCTATCCACTCAGGAAGGGGCTTGCCTCGCCCTCCAAGCCCCTGCACTTGGCTCTAAGTGGATTCCCACACTCCACCTCTGGGTCCAGGCTAGTCT
>PVKZ01001693.1:183032-339377 GCA_004027375.1 Macroglossus sobrinus | reverse complement strand
TTCCTTCCTTCCTTCCTTCCTTCCTTCCTTCCTTCCTTCCTTCCTTCCTTCCTTTCTTTTTTGACAAAGGTATTTTTTGGAACCATTCCCAGGCAATTCTGAGGCGCAACCAGGGTTGAGAAACACTGATGTAGAGGTGAGTAGCTTGGGCACCGGGCAGACAAGGTCCCTGTGCACTACACAGCAGGTCCCAACCTTCTTCTTCTACAGGAAGGCCCTCCATCTGAGCCTGCCAAGCAGCTGTGCTGGGTAGTGGAGATCTCTTTCCTTCTTTCTTTATCTACCAGAGAAGCCCTCTAACTTGTTCTAAACCTGAGTGAGGTAGTCCTAGGTAAAATAAACCCATTTCTGTGGCATCATTATAATAAAGGAGCTCTTGGAAAGTCAACAGGGAAGAAATACAACTTCAGAGCACTAAGGAAGAGGGAAGTGGTTGGTTAATTTTTTTTTTTACATCTAAAATAAAACCCAGAGGAGGGGTGGGGCAAAGATAAAAGGAGGAAAGAAACAGAAGTGAAACAGCAGATAGAGTCATGAATGAAAATGAGAGAAATCCACCTGCACACCTGTTCTTTGAGAATCTCAGAAAGTGGGGCTTTTGACTCAATTAAAATTGCAAGTGGCCTTCCTTGGAAATCTGTCCCAAACCTCTGGGAAGGAGCAAAGTAGCTATAGGTTTGGCAGCTGCTTTAGGATAGTTATTTCAGTGTCCCAGAGGAAAGATATTTTAGAATTTAGTCCTTGCCAGAAATAAGAAGCCAAGGGGAAAGGGAAAACATTACAGAATTTCCAAAAATATTTTGATAGCAATGCAAAACTTTGTGGAGCCTTAAAGAAAAATTAGAGTACACTCTTATTTTAAGAATGCCTGGTGGACTGGCTTTGTATTTTGGCTAGTAGATTAATTATGTTACCCTGTGTTGTCAGCTGCAGAAGGGTCTGTAAGGTGACAGACATACATGGGAGCGTATGTGCATATGTGTGTGGGTTTGCATGCATGTGCACACTTATTTATATATTTTTACTTTGTGTTATGATTTGTATATGTGGAATAGATTAAGTTCTATTTAAGTTTTAAAATAATATAGAAATTTCCCTATTTGAGAAGATAAGGAAGATGACATCTGGGGTAGGTCCGGTAGAAAAATGAAACAGGGAAGGCTTCAATTGGTGATTTAAAGTTGGACTATACATCTTGAGAAAGGGTCATCTCAGATGTGGCCCTGCTCATCTATAGTCATCAGGGCAGTACTGGCCCATTACTATAATTTAGGAACCCTTGGTGAGCCTGCTGGGAAAGAATGTGCTCCTAATAAATTAATAAAGCTTGCTGTTTGCCTCCTCCAATCCTTTCTCTACCAACTCTTGCTAGCATTGTGTTGCCTAGTAAAAGCCTCTTCTTTTTAATAGTTCCCAGTCTTAGTGGTTAAAGGACTGCTCCTTTTCAGTGGCCCAGCAATAAGAAGACTATTTTATGCGTTCTCATTTTTAATTAGTTTAAGCTATTAGTTGTTATTCTGTAATATTTTTTTTGTTATAATGTGCTCATTTTCTCTACAAGAGCTATGTTACACAGGGTGTAATTTATAAAATAAAATAAAATCATTATGCCCTGGAGGTTGGCAGATGTGGACTTAAAAATTATTGCCTTGCTATCCCTCAGTTATGCACATCCTCAAAAGTGTCTGCTCATCAATCAACGTGTCCAGGCAGCCAACTCTGTAAAATCAGTTTAGGATCAAAGGTACGAAAGTGACAAAACTTTGCTTATCTCAGCAGAGAAACTCTTCATGGAATTTGGAACCAAGTAACAAGCATTTTCCATGGAAAATGTGAATAGAGGATCTGAAGGAACAAGATTTTCCTAGCAGTCCAAAGTGTGAGCCCTTTTGAACGATGAGCAGCTAATACTGATTCTTGTTCTGCTCCAGCACTTAGCAATTAAGGAAACAATATCCATCTGCTCCATAAAGTGTGTATTAAAAAACTTACTCCAGTGGTTCTTTTTTTAAAAAAACTATTCCTTGATAAGGGAAAGAAATTATATATTTTTTTTGAAAAGGAAAAAAAAAGTATTTTTATTCATATGAATTATACCTGTAGGAATTTGTTTTGTTTTCCCGAATTTTAAAACATTGATGTTGGTAACATGTAAACCTCAAAATATCTTCAAGTTCATACTGTTACTAAATTTAAGATTGAGTTTAATTAAGAAAATCTTCATGATGAATGTTAATTGATAATGATAATTAAAATTTTATAGTTCTTTACAGTTTACGAAAAGTATTCACATATCTGCTTATTTAATTTTTGCAACATAGAAAAAGAGACGAGGCAGGTTTTATTATCTCTACTTTATGGGTGAAGAGACTGAGGTTCAGAAAAATTAAGGATTGCGCCCCAAAAACTGGTGCATGAAGAATGTAAGTCCTCAGATCCCAAACCCACGCTCTTTTTTAACTGCTAATTGATTAGTTAGTAAAGATTGTTAAAAGCTAATAAATTATGGATATGTGTCTTCAATCATACAGTTTCTTATTAAATTTTGTTGGGGTTCTTAATGGTAAGCACTTCCTATAGTTTCACTCTCTCTGACCCATATTCATCAGCCTTGTTGGCTCAGGCGGCTGTTATCCCTAATCCCAATATTGAATGAGTTCTAGAAAAATTCTTTTCTTAGTGTAGCCCAGCGCAGCTGTGACAACATTGGACCCTTTCAAAATTAGCTCATCTTAGTAAACAGAAAATAATTATTTAAAAAAACATATAAGTGGATTAGTTTATGGAACACAGATTTTTGAATTCTAACTCAACTATAGTCTGGCCTGTAGCCACAGAAGTGGCTAGTATTATTCTCAATTGTGAGCTCTCACTGACCATGCCTCCTTCTGCACCTCTGTTCTATAGCTACTTTTAGCTCTTTTGGCTTGTTAGAGCCCACAAGGTGTGTCACTTATGATATGATGGAGGAGCACTAAGTTTGGAGAAAGGGGCCAGGGATAAGCCCAGTCCCCTGTGTGACACTGGCAAGTCACTTTGTTTTTCTGGGTCTCGATCTCCACATCTGGGAAGTAAATGGGTTAAACCAGACGATCTCTCCTATTTTCCCGAACCTCTGTCCTGGAAGTCTCTCTCCATAGCCACACATTCCCAGTGGTCAGAACCTAAGAAGATACAGATTGCTGTGGTGAGGGAAATGTCATATTTAGCCAGCGCATGTGCAAATGGGAGAGGGTGAGATTGGACCTGGAACCCAGCAATGTAGAGACCCTGCTTCTCCAAAGACTTGGGGAGCTGAAAAAGAACTCATCTGGGGCCCAGAGATGCAAATAACAGAGAAAAGGAAAATAATGACCTCCAGGAGTGCAGAGCAAAAGCAGATGTGAAACTACCATAAGGATTGACAAGTGATGCCCAGACAGGACCCTTTTCTACTAGAATGTAAACTTCGCAGCAGGGATTTTTGTTCTGTTTGATGATGAATTCCACATAGGCACTTAATATATGCTGTTGAATGACAAATAAATACTTTAAACTTGTGATAAGCTAAATGAGCAATGTGAGATTTTCTAACTTATCTACCTGCATTCCCCCTCAAATTTCCCCTGTGTCCCAGGGTCAGTCTTTGGGTATTAGGGGTTAATTTAGAATCACTAGCTAAGCTATTAGCCATGTAGCTGCTCATTGGCTTAGCTTTTTCTTCTACTACTTTCACTTTCCCTAGTTTGACCCTTGCCCACAGAATGGTCTGACATTTATGACTCTGCGCACCATCAGTTAATAAACATCCCCAGGATAATCATGAGATAACAATTCAGTTATTAAGCTGATATGGTCAGCAAGATAATACAATCCTCTAGAGACTTTGATTATAGAGAACTAAGGGTGTGTTAATGTGTAGGTGAGTATGTAAGTAAACATTAAACTGAGTAGAAAAGAAGAAAAAGGGGAAAAACTACCAGGTCTTTGTGTGTGCCTCTTTCTGATAATCAGGGATGTGCTCAGATCCTTTTAAAAATATTCTGCTTTGCCTTTATTCTAACTCCTAAAACAGCTTACTACATACTAAACCAATCTCATTAACTTCGTTTTACATGTAACAGTGCAGTCAAGGATTTTTGAAAAGCCTGACACAAATAGGAAACAAACCGAATAGGGTGCTAAGGCTAGAAAAAACATGGCAGCTTTTGCCAAATCTGAATAGAGCCAAAGCCAAAGAATCGTTGTACAGCCACACCCTCTCTGAGACTAGGCTGTTTGTTATTTGTACTGTCCTTCAGACAGGTTCAGGTTGTTCTCTTTTTGGTTTACTTCTTCAGAATTCAGTCCCAGAACCTGAAGATTTTACTCTTCTGGTTAGTTCCTACTAATTGTGTGTGTGTGTGTGTGTGTGTGTGTGTGTGTGTGTGTGTGTGTGTGTTTTCTACCAGCCTCTATTCTGTCTGAGCCTGTGTCTTCCTATAAAATATTTCCTCATGGGTGTGCTGGTCAGGGCACTGAACACGCTAGTTAGCGCTGTATATTTCTCCCAAGAGGCAGGAAGTTTTACATATTTTGGGTTAAAGGTGATCCTTGCCCTATAGGCAATTTACAACCAAGTAAACAGATAAGACAGGTAAATACAAGATGATGTGTGAAGAAGTAAATCAATTAACTATGACAATACGAATGATAAATAACACATTTAAAATGCATAATTTGCAATGAAATGGGGATGGTTGCTTTCAGTAGAGAGATAAAAAGGTCTGGCAGATAGGATGGATTGATGATTTGTTCATTCTCTCATCCAATGATAACTAAGTAAATATGCTGTGTTGGACACAGTGAGAAAAAGAACATGGGTAAAACGTGATTCCTATTCTCAAAGCTTGTAGAGGAGACAAAAAAGACATGTGTACGCATATCTAAAATACAAGGTAAAAGGTGTTAAGTGTTGTGAGAGGCACACCAACAAGACGAAGGCAAGGGAGCAGTCTGGGCTGGGGAGGAGATGGAAGCATTTGAGGTGGACTTGAAGCATAGGTGGGATTTTATATTTTCACATAACCAGTGTTTTTCCAGGTCATCAATGCCACAAGGTAAATATGTCACATTAACTGAAAAAAAGAAAAAACAGTATTTTTCTAGCTTTGGCCCATATCTACCATAGTGGCATTCTCAGAATTTGACAAAATCTGCTTGCCCCAATATTTTTTTGACAGTTGCCAGTTCTTAACCTTTTGAGGATTACATCATCTTTTCAGAATCTGAGAAGCAGAATCTATTTTCAGAAAAATAAATGTATACATTCAGTAAATTTTATGCAGAGTTCATGAACCCTTGCAGCCTGTTCTTGGACTCCCAGGGGGTCCATGTTCCCTAGTTGAAGAATTTCCGATGCAGAAGTTCCCTGAAGTGTGGAAGCCATTGGTGTTGGGAGCTTTAGAACAGGGCTACACTGCCAGAGCCTTGGGAACTCACAAACAGAAGCCACCCTGTGTTCTCTGCCATGCCCCTGGTACAGGCTGATCTGTGTAACTGAAGGCCAAAGCAGTGCTTCTTGCTAGTCTGCATGCACACATGCACACACAGAGTCAGAATGAAGGATGCATTTGTACAGAGGGTACGTATTTTTAAAGTTTCCCTGGTGATTCTGATACCTGTGATGTGTCTCCCCACACCCACTGCCTTCGGACGTTATTTTTTACATGCCTCCTCAATCCCTTATGCCTAGAGACTCCTGGCAAGCCCATCAGACATGCCCAGGCGAATGTGAATCCTGGCTCTGAGCCCAGCTTAGGCTCAGGCTGGGACATCCCTCCACTCCCTTTCCATGTTGAATTAATATTGAAGTTGGATGGCAAAGTAAAGTCACCCACAAAAATCTCTAATAAAGCAGGCAGTTTACAAGGGTTAAAGAAAGGTTTCTCTAACAGAGCCTCATCGAGCAGTTGATGGGCTGGATGGAGCCTTTTAGAATCAGGGATGTGACCTGGGCTTGCTCACTGCATGTTGAGTTGTTCTGATCTGCAGCTTCCGAAATGGACCAGCTTCTGAGAGTAGTGGTTGGGGTAACACTGCATCCCTTTTCCTGTTTTTTATACCATTTAACATCAGTGTGGGAGCTCCCTCAGGACCAAGGCTGGATTACCAGTGAGCAGAGTAAGCACTCGCTTATGGTACCAGGAGCACCCCCATCCCAGTTCTTGCTTCCACTTTATCAAGGCCATATGGGCTCTTGCCTTCATTGAGACCTCCTTCTCAACTGGAAAGGGCAAATCAGGTAGGACTACAGGTAGGTACCCTTTCATTTCTAGAGGGCAATTTGCATCTCTGAAGACTTGAGGACAAACACCTAGTTCATAGATCCCAGCGCTTCCCCCAAATGATTACATTTTTCACGGCTACTCATAAACACCCACTCTACCTGGGTATTGAATCAGGCTCTCCAGAAAGAACCACTTATGGTGAGGTTGTGGCAGGGAGTATTCTGGGGAATGTGTAAGGAGGAGGACTTTCCTTCATTCAGGACACAAAAGTAAACATAGTTTTGTTTATTCTCTGTGGACCAGGCTGCTTCCCTTAAATTTTCTTTCTTTTTCTTTCTTAAATTTAATGTAAAACTTTTGTGTCCTAAATGTTTTCATTTAAAAAAAAAGATGAAGTAGAAGGCTTTTAAATCTTTGTGGCTCTAGTAATTTTTAGTCCTGATATTTGCCCTAAAATTGTCAGGACTTTAATCATCCTAAAATGGAGACAAAGAGAAGGGGAAACAGGAAGAGAACTCCTGGTCTTCCTCGGCCCAACTTCAGAGCTCAGGCTCTCTTCTCTGTTCAGAGGCAGCCAGGGGTTCTAGAGAAGGACTAGGAGGCAGGGGTGCTCACCATCGGTGGAGTTGGGGATCCCTACTCTGTACAGCACGAAAGCTGTTAAAATAGACTATTCTGAGGTTTAGGAGCTGAACTGTCTTTAAAAAATGGGCTCCCCTCCGTCCCCACGGAGTGTTATCACTATCTTCGGAATTTATTTCCTTAGAGGTCCATGGCAGCCTGAACTTCGTAGCTTTCAGGGTAGCATGCTCCTAAATTTGCTTTTTTTTCTCTCTCTCTCATAAGCTTGGGACTGTGAGGACTCAGGGCACTGCCTCATTGGGTAAGGGAACATGTCAACTTGTGCTGAAACTGCTGGGCTGCAGGATTCCCAGACTCATGTAAGCTGCCCCAGAACAGAAACAATCATGGTTTAGGACTGAATTCCATAGTAAAACCAAACCAAAACCAAACCAAAAGCCAAAAACAGCTACAAAAGACAGAAGACAAACGGGAACAATTAACACCTCTAAATATGAAAAATATCATTAAAAGGCAAATGAAAACCTGGGAAAAATATTTGAAATATATGTGAAAGAAAAGTTTAATGTCATTAACGTGTACTTTCAAATCAGTATGAAAATGAAGAATGCCTCCATAGAAAATTAGGTACAGGGACAGGGGAGAAAATTGGATAATGGGTATAAACAAGTATGGTACAGTACAAGAAAGAAATACGAATGGCACTAATATAAAAATACCCTCATTAGTACTCAAAAAATGCAGCCACAAAACATGCCATATTTTTTATTATCAAAGTGGCAAAAGATTTAAAAAAAAAACGAAAGGGTGAGTATGTGGAGAAATAGATACTTCTATGAATTTATAGTCAGTGTACACATAGGTAAAACCCCCTGCAGGGCAATTTGGTAGTGCATATCAGAAGCCTTAAAATGGTGTATATCCTGGATACAGCAAGTTCATTTAAAGAAATTTAACCTTGGGAAATTATGGATCTGTGTAAATATTTACTTACAAGATGTTAAATAATACATCCATATTATAAAATATTAGGCAGGCATTTAAAATGATGTCATAGGTATTTAATTACATATAAGGATATTCATGAGGTATAGAAATTTAAAAGTTGGTTAAAATTAGCATGTCACAGCATAATCCAATTTTTACAAAAGAAAATATGATGGATAGAAAAAAGACTAAAAGGATGTAAAAAAATGTTAACAGTTATAACCAGTGATTTTTCTGGGTTGGTGGAGTTACAGGTAATTTAATATTCTTCCTTTATTATTTCTATTTTTCTAAATTTTCTACAAATAATACATTTTCTTTTCAAGACTAGAAAAATAAACCTTCACAGCTTTATTTATTTAGCAAAATGGTGGTATATTTTCATGCTTTGAAGATGGTACCAATTAAAAGCCTTATGACTTCAAAGGTAACTTGGGCAACAAGCTCTGTCATTTTCTAAGTTTAAATAAGAAGTTTTAGAATTTGAAGCAAATTGATTTTGCCGTTTGTGGAATCTAATGTGAGAACTGTATCTAGAAACAAAAATTTACTCTGACTCCTAGACAAGTGAGTCAATCGCCTTTTAAAAGTAAAATGATGTTCTGAGGAATTTAAAATTCACAATGGCTAATGTAAACATGAAAATAAGCAGTGAAATTTGCAGGGTTTAAAAATAACAGGGACCCAAAGCCCATAAAACCAGTTTAAACATGAGAAAATCATCAGACAAATACAAATTGAGGAACATTCTACAAAATATAATTACTCCTCGTAAGAGTCAAGGTCATGAGAGGCAAAGAAAGACTGAGAAATTGTCAGAGGACAGAGGACACTAAAACATGACAACTCAATACAATGTGGTATCCTAAATTAAATCCTGGGATAGAAGAAGGACATTAGTGAAAAAATTGGTGAAATTCAAGTAAATTCTGGAGTTTAGTTAGTAGTAATGCACCGATGTTGATTTCTTAGTTTTGACGGATGTACCGTGGTAATATAAAATATTCATATTGTAGGATAATTGACCATCCTGGTTTGCCCAGGAGAGGAGGTTTTTGGGATGTGGGACTTTGGTGCTAAAACCGAGACAGTTTTTGGAAAATTAGGCTGATTGGTCAACCTACAATAGAGGAAACGGGGGTAGAAGCATATGGGATTTCTGTATTATAATTCAAATATTTTCTTCTTCATTCTTAATAGATGTTTGAATTCATCAATAAAGATAAAGATGATTTGAAATACTTTATCTTTGACAATGTCCATATAAGTTATAATAAATAAAACCCACATTTAACTCCTGTTCATTCTCTAAATATCTTTTTCACCTGAATATAAGATTCAGAATGATTAAATTTAACTTCAATTAATGACAGGACATTGGTAAATATTGTAGGCAATTAATAATTGGAAATCTCAGAAAGTTTTGGTTTAATTTAGAATTCTTATGGATTTACATCTTTTGTGCCTCAGTGATATGAAATAACCTCTGGTGACAAAGATCAACTGAGAGAAACCATGAACCAATTACTTGGGATAAAGCACCATGAAAGGAATACTATACAAACTAATCTAGAAGTTAGAAGAGTATGCTATAGGGATGAACTACTTAAGTAGATTAAAAATTGACTTTGATATCAAAGTGTGGCATAGTTTGGAACGGATGGATTGCAAAGCTCCAGGGATCAATATTAGGACCAATTTTATTCATTTTATATGTCAATGACTTAGAAGAAGGAACATGCAGTAAGCTTTTTAAAGAAAACCAGAGGGAGGGACAGTCAATACAAAGAAGGAATGAAATGACTTGAGTAGACTAGGAACATGAGCAGATAAGTGGCTTATTCAATTCAGCATGGAGGAAATATGAAAGAGAAAGATTATCTCACAGTAATATAAAATCAGAATGTTCAAAATAATGTAAAAAAAGTAAAAACTAATGAGATGAGTAGTAGATAAGCATACTCAAAATAAATTAAAATAATTCAAATGTGATAAGGTAAGATTTTAATATTATAATTTAAATATTAATATAAATGTTAATATTTTCAATAAAAATAAATATATTTTTAATACATTAGACTAAGAAAATAACTCATGGGAATACGACACTTACTGTCAAGGATGAAAGAACCTTTAAATTATGCATAGTTATCAATACCAGAAATATTTTATTTTTTTATTTTTTCAAGACAAATATTTCAAATTAAGTGGTGAGGTCACCTAATTTATTATTTATTAGGATTTATAATTTGCATATATATTACATATCAAATTACATATTATACATTATATATGCATTACATATATCAAATGGCTTATAATAAAAATATTTAAAGAGTTCCTTATAAGTTTTAAATAATTTATTCAGCTGGTGAATACTACTTTTGTGGCTCCTTTACAATTAGCTGGTCATATTACTAGCAGTTTCTCCGTTAAAATATATGAAGTCTGAAACTTTAATCCTAACAGAACTCAAATTCATGGCTTATTGAAATTAATGATTTATTCAGTAGATATTTATTATCTTCTATTTGCTCAACACTGTAGAATAGTTTCTTGAACTCTTGTTTAACAGTATGTCTTTGATAAAGCATAAAAACCTAATATTTTCCTTTAATATAGGAAATTCAAATAAGTTAATGTCATAGTTAAAAAAAAAAGTCCCAGTGGGACAAAGAAGAGCTGTTTTGTTTTCAAATTATACCACTCTCCTTCCTTGAGAATCACTGCTTACGAGCCACGGAAGGGTGAGACATCATGCTCATGCATAAAATGCTTTTCATTTAAACAGTGGTGACAATGCTGTCATGAATTAAATGTCATGTTAAGGGTACATAATCTTAAGTGTAATAAAAAGTTAAAGGCAAAAGAGTTACTAATTACTGGAAGCAATGATTTTATGAAAGAGGTTAAGACTTGAATTGAAGCTTAAATTCTTGTTTTAATTTGCATGAGCACAAGAAGGAAGGACAGCCTGGTGGCAGGGTGATTAAATAGAGGGCAGTGAGCAGTTTCTAAGACACTTGTATGAGGTAGACCATGGGAATCACTAACGTTTTTTGAATAAGGTAAAGGAAGATTAATTTGGTGGCAGATGCAGAACAGAAAGGAGCAGGAAAGCCTGAAGTACCATCTAGAGCTACAGAAGTCTATCTAGGGAAAAATGTGGTTTTATCTCTTTCAGAAGGAGCTGACTGATCCTCAGTAATTTCTGAATTCAGAGGGCAATCCTTTGGCAACGCATCTAGTGAACTTTTAGACTTTGTTATTTCTCTTTTATGTTATCTGAATTTAGGTATGTTTCTATTTAATCTCTTAACTGGATTATTTGCTTTTTGTGGCTAGGGGCATCTTGCAGAGTTGGGTTCAATAAATTTTGTGGTTTCAGTGAATGGGTAGATGAGAGAGATTCTGCACGAAAAGTTGTTAGCACCTGGTAAACGGCTACTGATGGGGAAGAAAGCAAGAAATGTACCAAAGGTAATTTCATGTCTGGGCGACTGAGAAAAGAATGAGGATACTGCTGTATAGCAATATCATAAGGGAGAGGGGTGTTGGTTCTGTAAAGTTATGGATTCAGCTTTGAACAATCTGAGTTTGAGATGAGAGTGACATTCAAGAGGAATTTACAGTGCTTGAGGATATGGAACTGGAACTCAGGAGACAACTAAAGATAAGATTTGGGACTGAATTTAGAGACAGGGCTGAAGCTGCAGGGATAGTTGAGCTTCCAGGGGATGAGCTAGTAAAGAAAAGTTCAGAGAATCAAAAACTGAGTCTGGATTAATGTTCATATTTAGGGACTGGAAGGAGGAAAAGAAACCCTAAATCCACACTGTCCAATAAGGTAGTCACTAGCTACATGTGGCTATTTAAATTTAAATTAGTTAAAATTAAATATAATTAAAATTCAGTTTCTTGGTCACTCTATCCACATTTCAGGGGCTCCATACCCATATGTGGTTAGCGGCTAATGTAAACAGAATGCTTCCATCATTACAGATTTTTTTTATTGGATAGCATTGCAAAGATACAGAGAAATACTCACTTGAGAGAAAACCAGAGAGCAGATGACCTTTCAAGGAAGACAGAGTTTTAAGGAAGAAATGTTTACAGTGTCAAATGCTGAGAAAAGCTGAAAAAGAATGGAAATCAAGGTTGGGGGAGGGACTGGGATCCATGGGTTTGACAATAAGGAAGTCACTGGAGACATTAAGATAGCAATTTCCAGTAGCATGGTAGGACAGAAACTGGGTGTAGCATTAAATTAGGAAGGCCATTGGTAGAGAAGAAGTTATTGAGATGTTGGACAAGGAAAGGAAGAAAAGAAAGAAGACAATAGTTAGAGAAAACTGCAGAGTCACATACAAGGTTTTTAAAGATGGAGAGACTTGTTCATGTTTGAAGAGAAATGGACAGAGGCTTATAAAGATGGTAAGAGCTCTGTTGAGGAAAAATTCCCTGTTTTTCTCTTTACTCTCACACAATACTCAGAACACTTACTTCACTTCTGGTCAAAAAATGTGTGTGTTTATTCCCACACCAAACAATTCTCCGACACCAGCTGGGTGTCCTACAATTTGATTCCATTCTGACACTACCTGGAATCAGTATCAGATCTCCCAGGTTAAGGCCTCAGTACCACAGGACAGTCTCTACTTCACATACCAATGGCAAGTCCGAGGTTGTCGCCAGTGACTGGCTATAAATTGGGGTTCCCAAAACCCCTTCCTTGGGTTCGATGATCTTCTAGAATGGCTCACAGAACTCAGGGAAGCATGTTTACCAATTTACCATAAAGTAGATGAACAGCTGAATGAAGAGATACATAGGGCAAGATATAGGGAAGGGGCGTGGAGTTTTTATGCCCTCCCTGGGCATGCCACCTTCCTAACATCTCCATGTGTTCAGTAACCTGGAGGCTTTCAGACTGAGTACTTTAGGGATTTTTGTATGGAGACTCCATCGTGTAAGCATGACTGATTATTAACTCATTTTCCAGCCCCTCTTTGGAGGATAAGGGAGGTTAGCACTGAAAGTTCCAAGTTTCTAATCATGGCTTGGTCTTTCTAGTGACCAGCCCCCATCCAGGAGCCCACCCAAAGTTGCCTCCATAGAACAAAAGATGCTCCCATCATTCAGGAAATCCCAAGGGATTTAGGAACTCTGTGTCAAGATCCAGGGTCAAAGATCAAATATTTGAACAAAAGATGTACCTAATGCTCTTATCACTTAGTAAATCACAAGAGTTTTAGGAGCTCTGTGCCAGGAACCCAGGACAGAGACTCATGTATATATTTCCTATTATTTCACAGGCTCACAAATCCATGTCCTGTACTTTTTAGCTCTGGATTCAAATTTATAGTAGTTTATCGGATATGTCATGGATATCCTGCTAGAACCTCCAACTCAACACATCTGAAACCAAACTCAGGATTGTCCATTCATACCCATTCCCATTTTTTACATTCCTTATTCCAGTTCATCTTTCCAGTTACTAAAACTGGAAAACGTAGTCATATGTGAATGATTTTCTTTCTCCCCTCCACTCCTTCAGTCAATCAGTCGCCTGAGCATGCTTCTTTTACTACCTTGCCATAGGCTCATTTATTCTTTTTGTTTGTTTAAAATAATGATTATTAAGTATTTCAGACGAACAGTAGTAATAGAGAACAATATCATAATAATATGCTTAGCCTAGTTTAAGGAAACCTTGCAAATACAAAGACCTGTGGGATACACATTCACATTTCATTCTCCTCTCCATATCAAGGGTAATTACCATTTAAAATTTAGCATTTATTATACCCATGTAAGATTTTATAGTTTTATTCCACATGTATGTATAGTGTAGACTATAAATTAGTATGTTTTAAAACTTTATATAAATGGTTTTATACTGTTTGTCCTGGTATAATAGATTTTTTTACTCATTGTTTTTGAGAAACATCCATGATAAATCATCTCCTCATTTATCTTAAATGTTACTTAAGGAATATAATTTATCATTATGGGTTATACTATATATTATACATTTATGTATGTGTGTGTATTTAATTGCACTGATTTTTTTTCTCTACCTCTTGAGTTGAAATGAAGTGATGACATGGTGCAGCATTTCAGCCATTTTAAGGGTAACTGGAAAAATTCTATTCCTTCAAGGCAGATAAAAATGTTTTTTAATATTTTCTACAGTTCTATCCAACTTTCTCCCTGCTATTTCTCCCTTACCTCATTCTTTACTTTTTCCCTTACCTCATTCTTTAGTTTTCCCCTTCTTACCTTCTCTAACTAAGCCTTGGGTATGGTAGGCTCTTCTAAGAATAGTTGATGGATATGTCTGATTTATAGGATTGAAGATAGAAAAAAATTTCCATTATACGATAGAAATTGAATCATGAAGTAAAGTGAAATATACTTCATGCTGAAGGTTGTTGCTCAACATTTAAGGACACCACAACTTAGTGGCATCTAAGGTTATTTATTAAATAACCTTAGGTCATTTATTAGTATTATTTGTTAAGTAAAGCTCCTTGGTAAGTTTGTTAATTTACAACGAAGAGAATTTCTGGCATTCTATATTAGTCTAAGAATGGTAATTAACACTTTCTAGCATTCTATATTCTTCTAACACAGATTGTTAACAAGGTAGAAATATGTAAGCCATTTTTTTTTCTCAGAAAATTGCAGACTCAGAAATTTGTCAAGGGACTAAGCTTTTGGACTAACATAAAGATGGCTTTAGCGGTGATATGAATAATTAAAAATTTAGAATACCCAAGGATGTCAATAGCCTAGATAAAGAGAATTCTTGAATTATAAAAATATCATTCCTTTGTACCATGATGATCTCATTGGTGTGGAGCTTGAATGAAAATGAAGGTCTAAATCATTTGAGAAAGATGATCTTGAAAGAGGTAAACTATTCTAAGGTCAAAGAAATTTCATCATACAGTATTTATTGGTTAATTGTAATTTTTAAATTGATCTTCCATTTTCTGACAAGATAACTGCCTTGACATTCTTTCTGCTTAATAGTAAACATTCACAACATGTTAGGTATTGGTTAGAGCATTCAAAACATATGACCCCTAACACAAGGAGTTCACATTCTAAAAAAACTTGCTTTAAAAGTGAACTTCCTTATACATATGAACCTATTTTACCTACTTTATTATGTTTTATGTTTTCTTTTTTCTTTAGTTTTTTACATAATGAGCAGGTGAATCTACAAAACTGATCATTTAAGAAGGCTAGATGTTGATGGGTGAATCTGTCACTATATATGAAAATGACACTGAGCAAGTCCCATAATCTTGCTGGGCCTTAGTTTCCTCATGTATAAAATGATAAACCTATGAAACTTATTTCCTAGGGCTGTAAATATTAAAGATAGGAAAGAGTTGGCACATAGTGAAAGCTCAGAAATGTTACCTTTTCCTTTTGGGAAAGTAAGAAAAAATAAGGTAAGAGATATGGCTTTTGGGGTATATTTTTGAGAAAGGGGAGATACAAAATATAAAGGGGGTTAAGTATACCTACTTAATGTCAACTAGAATGCTTCTGGAATATGATAGTGATTATGTAAATAGAACAAATTTGAAGATTCCTGAAATCCATTGTGAAGAGATTAGAGAGACCCCAGAGCAGGTCAAAGGAGGGTTTATTAAAGGTTATGTTAAAGAAACATTGATTTAAGTGGAACTATACAAAATCACAAACTTTTTAGGTTAAAAAAATGGTTGAATATTGGCAATTTCACGTGGTCCACTTAATAGATGCTCAGGAGAGAAGAAAATTTGTCAGGGCTATGAAGGAAAGGCATAGTCCTTCAGGTGTAGTGCAGTCAAACAGAGGTGTGGCTGTTTTTAATACATAATAGCTAGGCTCTTGCAGATGTGAGTCAAGCATCATTTAGTGGCCTCTTTTCTTTGTCGAGAAAAGGGAGTTGAAGATGGATAAAAGAGGTCATGTGGGTCTACAGAAGTCTTTAAGGGCCTTCGATATTCATCAGTTCTCAAAGATTTAAGAAAATTTACAAAAACACATACAAGATTTAAAAAATAATAAGTGAGGAAATTGGGAATAAGGGAAAATAAAGCCACACCCAAATCTCCTACAATGATGTAAACAGTGGCCAGCACAGAGCTTCCTCAAATCATCTTTGGAAAGGAGAAAGTATAAATAACATCCAGCACAGTGCTTCCCTTCCTGATAAGCAACTGCAGTTTTGGATTTCTATGTAATTAGCAGTCGATGCCATTGAGAGGCTGACTTCTACTGAGAAAATAGATACTTTTTATTAACATAAACTGTATTTCAAGATTTGACTATAGTATTGGAATAACTAAAAAAAAGGTATTTCTTCCAGAGACTGTTTCCAGCCTTTTAAATATTCCATGACAGTCACTCTTTTAAGTGTGGTCTGAGAAGGTCCTATGAATCTGATTGTGTAGTAGTGATACTTTTGTTGTCTCTTAAAAGCATTGCATTAAAAGCAGAATTGTTAGGTCTCATATGTTAGTTTCCTTTTCAAGAAAGATTAGATGAAATATTTTTGCATTTTGTCCGAATGCTCTATGGACCCAAAAAGTTTGAAAATGATTTCTTCATTCCATTATCAATTGGTATCAATGAGCAAATGAATTCCTATGGCCAAGTATGTTGCTCTTTATAGGTGGCTGGACTAAGACTTGTAAAAAGGGTATGCTTAGACCCATAAAACTCATCCCTATTTTTAGAAAAGCACCTGAAATATCTCTTCTAGGGAGAGCTATCCTCTAACATATTTTTATAACATGAGTGACCATACAGTGACTTCCTCCTCTCTCCCACTCTTATTTTCACCTGTCCTCTTCAACCTTCTTCTTTTTCTAGCTTCCCCCAAATCAGCTTCTATAACATTTTGGTTTTCCTTTAAAATTTAAGTGTAAAATAGTACAGCATTTATACCATTTACCTTTTAAAGTGATACTTTTACTTAAATATGAGACTAAAAGGTCTTACTTTTAGAAGAGGTCAACCCCATTCTTGGATTCCAGTTTTTGCCTGTTTGTGGTTTTTAGGTCACTTTCCTGGAAATTCTATCTTTTGTACAACTAAGTGCCAACTAACTATTCAAGGTTTCTGATCCTGTGAATACAGGTTGCAAGTGCTTAGTACTGAGATGCAAACTCAGTCTCTCACAAATGGATTAGGAATTCTTTTTAGCTGGCGCATACAAAATCTAGTTCAAGTGTTCAAAACTTTACAACCTCATCCCCCAGCACAACTTTATTAGACAAAACATAACAATCACAATAATTAGAACAATGGTTCTTATGAGTCAGATTTTTGTAAAAAGTGTATCATGGACAGCGTTTCTTGGCAATTAGATCTAAAGGTAATAGGCAGAGATGTCTCTTAGTTGGCAAAACACACACGTAAAACATAAGCATTTTCCTCCCCAGGATGACAGCAAGATATCAAGGATGCCAAAGAGCAAAGGGGTGTTAACCTAATCCAGTGAGACGAGATTTTAAATTAAGTATAACTGTGTTCCAAGAAAAAAAAAATACTCGACGAGATTCACTATTTTAAAAATGTTGGCAAGTGTTCATGGCCTTTTTCAGATGTTCGACTTGTTACCAGGATGACTGAGAAGCGGGGAATAATATATATTTGTGCAGCAAAATGATTGTGATTGGACTTTTTTTATAAAAAAGGATTCTGCACCTTTGAATATATATACACACACGCTAAGTGCCTGTTTTGGTGTCACTGGCCAGAAGGAATGTTCTCCTTTATGTGAGGTGAAATGAAATTTCTTTGTTTTAAACGCCTGCCTCCAGGGTACGTAAAAGTGGGAGATAGGACCGAGATGCGACTGTGAAATCTATGAGCTGAATGTGTGAGAGAAAAATCCTCCTCCAGCCTCGGAGGGGGTGTCTCCCCCAATACCAGCTCCCTCCCCCCGGGCTCGTGGGGCGGGTCTGGTTTGCTCCGTAGCAGCCGCGGCCGCAGCAGCAGCCCTGGGGCTGAACGGCGGCGGCCTCCAGGCACTGCAAGAAAGCGGTGGCTCCAAGAGCGCGAGGCCCTGGGGGAGATCCGGCCGAGGCTGCCACCGGGATGGAGGAAGCGTCGAGTGGAGCCGAGAAACGGGGACGGATTTCCTCCCCAGCTTCCCTACAGCTTCGCGGGGCTCGTTCCGTGCGCCTGCGAGGTGGAAGAAGCCTGCGCCTCGGGCTTGGCAGAGGCAGCCGGCGAACTAAGCGGGCACAGCGGGATAACTGGCGAGCCGTGGCCGCTTTGGGTAACCTACGCCGCCACGGCCGCTCATTGTCTCTCTCCTTCCACCCGGGGGCAAACAGGAAGCGCGCCGCCAGGCCGAGCGACGGATGGGCATCCTGGCCAATGAGCACTGCCGACGGAGAGCGTGGTGGCGAATGAACGCGGAGAAGAGGGGCGGGACTTCCGGGCGGGCTGTCACCCTCTTCCCCCCTTTTGGGTTGGAGGCTCCACCTTTTGTGTTTCCCGCACAGTCAATCAAAATAGGAAAAAAAAAAAATCCCCGGACCGCTCCGGCCGTGTCCGCCGCCGCTTCCCGCATCCTCTCCCACCGCCGCCGCCTTCGCTCCTCACCATGTGTAAGGCGGCGGGGAGCCCCGCCTGAGGTGCCCTAAACACACTATGACCGGTACGTAAAGCCGAGAGAGCAACCCTTGCTGCTGCTGCCGCCGCCGCTGCCGCCGACCACAGCCAGCCCGGGGCCGCCGCCGCCGGCTCCCGGCCCCGTGTGTGCGACCGAGTGTCTGTGAGAGGCAGAAAGCTGCACTCCCCTCCGCCTCCCTCCCCTCCCTGCCAGCTACCGTCCACCCCTTAAGCCCCAGCAACGCCGTGTCCCCGCCGGGCCCCGGGGCGGGCGGTTCGGCCCGCCGGGAGCGCATCCCCCTGTGTGCGGGCGCGGGCGGCGGGCGTGTGTGTGACTGACGGTGCGAGAGGAGCGAGCGCGAGTGAGAGCGAGCGGCGCGAAGGGAAAGGGGAGGAGAGGAGAAGAGAGGGGGCAGGGGCAGCGCGGGGAGGAGGAGGAGGAGGAGGGAAAGAGGAGGAGGAGGAGGGTTACAGGCAGCGGGCGGGGGCAGCAGCAGGAGGGGAGGAGGGAGCCGCCGCCGCCGCCGGGGGGCGGGTGGGGGAGGGGAAGGGGACTCGGTCCAGGCTTTCGGAATAATTTTGCCTCGGCCCGCGGGCCCCCTCCCTCTCCTCCACCCGCCTTCCTCCCCACCCCCATCCCCCCCCCGCGCTGTGCCTGCAGCTCCCGAAAAGCCCGTGAAACAAGAGGAAATGGCTGCCTTGGACGTGGACAGCGGCGGCAGCGGCGGCGGCCACGGCGAGTATCTGCAGCAGCAGCAACAGCAGCAGCACGGAAACGGCGCGGTGGTGGCGGCGGCGGCGGCGGCGGCCCAGGTGAGGAGCGGCTGAGCCCCGGCCCGGCTCCCCCCTCGCGCCGCTTTCTCCTCCCCTCGCCTCTCCCCTCCCTCCGCGCCACTCTCCTCCCCTCCCCCCGCCCCGGGAGCTGCCCGCCCGAGGCGCCAACGCTCCGACCCCGCCTGCGCTCCCCCTCCCGCCGCCTTTTGTGTGTGTGAGAGATTGTGTGATTTGTGTGTGTTTGTGTTTGTTTGTGTGTGTGTGTGTGTGTGTGTGTGTGTGCGCGCGCGCGCGTGCGTGCGCCCTCCGGGGGTGGGTGTCCGGGCGGAAGGTGGAGGCCAGGCACGCAGCCCGCCGCCCGCCTTTCTGCGGATGGTGGAGCTGGTGCGCGTGCGAGCGGGAGAACGCGAGCGGGAGTCGAGGAGGAGGAGAGCGAGAGCGCGGGCTGGCGCTCGCCAGGGCGCAGCCTGGGGGGACCCAGTCGTACTTCCTGTGCGAGCGGCGGCCCGGCCCTAACCGCCATCCCCTCCCCCTGTCTCCTCTCTGAACCCGCCCATCGGGGGTAGGACACTCAGCCGTCACCGCTCGCTCTGCTGGCCGCTACCTGCAGCAAGATAGGGCCGCCATCGCCGGGCGACGACGAGGAGGAGGCGGCCGCCGCAGCCGGGGCCCCCGCCGCCGCTGCCGGAGCGGTAAGTCTCGCGCGCGCGGCCCGCCCCCGCCGAAGGCCCAGCGCCCGCCATCCCGGGCCTGCAGCGCGCCCGTCGGCCCCAAAGGCCTCCCCAGCGCCCATGCCTTCCCCAATTTGGACCGATCATGCGTCCAGGGCTCCCTTTCCTGCTCTTTCGCATGCCAGTTTGGATCAGATGCCAGCCCAGGCTTTCTCTAAATTGTCACTGCGGAACCTCGATCCAAATTCACTACAAAATGAAGTCTGAGAGGGCGGGGGTAGAGGACTCCAAAATGGATGTTTGAGCAATTCATATCACTACTGAAAACTCCTTCACTGAACACTAAAAAATTTTCAAGCACAGCCTATCGGTCATAGATAGTATCAACTACAGAGGCAGTGTTTTTAGCCTTTATTATTTTTGAACGTGGAGCTTTTTCTGTTGGAAGTTACTAAATTTTACTGATTTAAACCGTAAATCGTTAAAAAAATGTTTATTGTTTGAGTTATCATTTTGTATGCAGGAGTAAACCCTTTTCGAATGCTTTTTCAGTAGCCATTCTAAATAGTTGAATTTTATTAGTTTTTGCAAACTTCTTAATTTTGCAGTAATTTTTCGTGTGTAGTGAAACAATTAGCGACCATTGAAATGGGTGAAGTTTCTTAGGACTTTAGTTTTTGAAATTGTTAGAAACAAAAGTACATGTAAGGAATTAGCAAAGTTATATTTTCATTTTATTATGATTGCGAGTCTGATAGATGGTGTTTTTGTAATGTTTTCACTGTGTCTGGGGCAGGGGGAGGAGCTGGCCAGTGTTACATGAGGGCTTAATACAAATGATCTAGAAACAGGTATTAGGACTGTTTGTGAATTTTATATTTGTTTAAATCATTGCTGCTACATTAGTTTTATAGGTAGATGTGTTTATTAAAATAATTGAAACCTTTCTCAGTTCTCTTTGAGGTGGATTACGGGAATTTGTGTAGTGATATTTTGAATAGTCATCGTAGGCAAAAGTTTGGTATTTGATAATGTGCAGGAAATTCTTAGTATTTCTAGGCATTAAAAGTGAAGCTAAAGTTAAGTTGTATTAAATGTAATTTTAGTGCTTCAGATTACACTGTAGAGCGATATGAATGGTTTTACTGTCTTAAAAGTATGATTTTTAGGTTTTGTGCTTTTTGTAAGCAGATTAAAGTGTAAAAGCATAAAATGTTTATGTGAGGCATTGATACTTTTAAATAATTCATGGATTGGTTAATCTTTTTCTATGAACTATATCCTATATCCATTGTACCAAAACAAATTGAAAGCACTGCATAAGTAAAAGCAGATTGCTTCCACTTACCTTTTTAATATTTTCAGTAAGAACCAAAAACTTCTTGTAACTGCAGCTTGCCAAGTTTAGGTATCACCTTATTGATGGGGGAGAAGGGAGGAGTGAAGGAGGAAGTTGTGGGAGAAAAATATGGGTATGTACATGTATGTGTATGTGAATCTCAGCCTCAGGAATGGAATATTATCTTCAATTTAGCCTATTGTGGTCATATATCACTTGTAGGAAAGTTTTTTCATGCCTCTTCTATCACATCTCTCCTGACATCACATTTCACTCCAGATGAATATGAACTAGAATCAGTTGAAGCTTTTTTTTCCTTTGGTTGGTACTTGTGCATGAAAATTTTCACTAAGTTACATTGGTTAAGATTGGCTTGAATGGCCTTACCAAATGGGAAAATTATTTTTCTAGCTCAAATGAATTTTAGGCATGTGCATCTCGGAAAATTAAAGAATTTAAGTGATTTCATGGACATTTTTTCCCTTGCTTAAAAATATGCTTAGATAATTTTTACTCAATTACCGAGAATCCTGAGAAGTCTACAGAGAACTTTTTTGTAGCTATGTTTCTTAAAATTTTTATTTGGAAGAATTTTAAATTTACAGAAAAGTTGCAAAATTAGAACTGAAAGTTACTTATACCTTCCCAGGTTCCCTAATGTTAATATAACCATGCTATGTTTTTCAAAACTAGGAAATTAACAGGGATACGGTATTATTAATTACAGGCTTTATTCTAATTTCACCAGTTTTTCTCCTATTTTCTATTCCATGATCCAGTCCAGGATAGCACATTACATAGAGTATTGTGTTTAAAATCAAGTGAGATATATACATACAATTCAACTTTATGCCATTTTAATTTGGTATTTTAAGATTAAAAAGCCAATCTGCTGTGAAGATTTGGTTTAAATATTTTCAATTTAGCATTTGTTAGGATATGCGTTCATCTTGGATCCTGGCCAAGAATGTTTGGTTACCCACAGTACAGTACTGAATCACAGTCTCACCTGTATTGCCCTACTACATGGTTTGATGGCGGGACTTTTGTACTGTATTATTAAAAGTTGTGTAGTTCATTTTTGTAATAAGCCAGGAAATGGAATAAAGTAGACCTTTATGCAATATTAACTTGTCCATTTTGCATTTGTGTGAAGTTGTGGATTAATTTATTTCATTTGTACTGCACTGTAATAAACTGCACAAGTAAATATGAAAGTCATTGCCTAATCATCAGTTCAGGTTGTAGATTTAGTATTCATTAACTTAGTATATAAATGTTGGTGAGCTAAAAAATAAATAGTAGCTTGTTTCAAAACAAAATTATTTTTTACCATTACTTAAAATAATAAGACCACTGTCATTGTAGTGAATTCATTCTGTAATTGTTTTTATTTTAAGTCTGTTGAAGTTTTTTAGTGTTCCTCCACGATTTTAAGAAACGAGTACAAACTTGCTTAAGAATGGCTGTTAGTATGTTTCCACTTTATCTTCACACTTGTTCTTATTTCCCTTTACTCCTTCCTTGCCTATTTTTGCCTTTTGTGAAGTTATTTGTGGGAACTGAGAAGTTAATAATCCTTCAAATGCTATGTAGTAAGTGGTATGAATTTTCCCCCCTTATCCACAGGTATTAGCTGAGAAGATAACCTCTTTTTTTCTTCTCACTCCCACCACCACCACCCCAGCCCCCTATTTTTATGCCTGGTTGTACTGGAGAATGCCCTTGTAATGAATTGCTATGGCAACATCCCAGGGCTACTTTTGGTTGTAGTCCTTTTCACTGTGATTGTGTTCATATGCAGAGGGAGGCTTAGAGTACCTTCATTTAAAACTTTTACAATAATGCCAACTTTCATATTAAATGGTATTTTTTTATTTGTTGTTCAATGAGAACATTAAAGTTACTGAGAGGAATACTGATGGATTTATTTTTTAGTCTGAAGTTTATGTATCTTGAACCTAAACCAAATACTAGTTCTTGCCTGGATAACGTGTTTTTGTGTCTGTCTTCCTTTTATTTTGTATAGTGTTTCAAAGTAGCCTAATAACAAACATTTTTACAACTTTTTTTGGTCTCAGATGATTTTCTAATTTATCCCTTTCCCTTTTTTGTATTTAGTATACTTACCTATTTTAGCAGTATGCTGCTTATATTTCTTTTACAAATGAATGGGCTTAGTAGGAGTTATTTGAAATATTTGGGGCTTATTTATTGTTGAATTATGGAAATAAATAGGTTTAAAATTGGTGCACAGTTTTTCATAGAAGACTCATCTCAAGATCAGTTTTATCGGTCCATTCTATTTTTCTTGCAATGATTTTAGAGTAAAATATCTTTAATTATTCATTTAATAAGTATTTATGATCTTTGTGCCAGGAATTGTGCTAGGCTTCTATTGGATGTTTTTCAAATCTGTCTTTATAATTTAAGTAATCATAATGGTATCTTAGGGTTGTATAGTGCTTCATAGTTTATGCAGCTTTACATTTTTGGTTCTTATAACCCTGATTCTTGTGTCCCTGCAAGGTAATATTTTTCCCATTTTAACGTAAGGAAATTTGAGTCCTGTTATAAATCACACCATTGGCTAGGATCAGAACTCAGTTCTGAGTTTTTTCCTTTCTAGTGTGATATACTCCACTTCTCCAAACAATCTTAGTTTAAATCATAAAATTCTAGTAGTTTTCTGATTTTGTTTTCTCCCATTCCATTAAAATATTAACACTTAGTAAATCTTTTAAAACTTTAAATTTATTTCATTGAAGAAAATCTTTTTTAAAAATCTTAAATCATCTTGCTGTTCCCAGTTCCTCCCCCAACCCTCACCAGGCTGTGCTTCATAAATATTTTTTATATATACTTTTCACTTTAGGTTTATTAAAAGAAGTTCAAATCACCTCATTTTGTCATAGAATTTCCCTTTAGTTAATGATCTGCGTTGTTGGAAAAGGTGGTACTGTGGTTTATTTTTATTTAACTTCTCTTTTTGAGAGAGGGAGGGAGTGCTTACATTTACTCATATTTGTCATTTGAGTAATTGTATTTATTTTCAAGGATTTTTTGACTAGAAAGCTGTTTACTGATTGTTGACTATTTGCCTTTACTATTTTGTAAATAAAAAAATACTTCAGATGTCATAAATAGACTTTTTTAAAGATGAAAAAGGAATAAAAATGCCAGTATTGTAAAATTAATATATATATGACACACTGTATACTTTAATATAAGTGGAATAACTGTAATATTAATGCAAGTCAGAAAAAAATTGATGTTGATTCTTAAGTTTTATTGATTGACTATTTTTTGGGGGCGTGAGGCAACCCTTGGTTGACCTCACAGATTGCAAGGACCTTGTCAGCTTACAGTGCCTTATTTAAAAAATTTTTTTTTACATCTACAGTACCTGGTCTTCCTGGGTGGTCTCCCATCCAAGTGCTAACCAGGCCCAACCCTGCTTAGCTTCTGAGATCAGACGGGATCAGGTTTGTTCAGGGTGTCATGGCCGTAGACCTAAATTTATTTTTAACCTTAAGAAGATAAGGTTGAATTTTAGACATTGTACTTCAGTGTAGAATTAAATATAAAGTATAGATTTGAATATTTTTGTTTAAAATGCCAAGAGATTGAAATGAAACATGAATCTTATACTGGGAAAAAGAGGACTTAAACTTGTAATTTCTATACCAGATAAAAGTTGAGGAATGACATGTGACTTTGTTACTTCATTTTCATAATTTAAGTTTGATAAATTTAAAAATTATTTAAATGATCATTATTTTAGTTCAGGCTTAGGTATTTCTGCTGGGTCCCACAGTTTCTCTGCCTTTAGTCTCTTCTGCCTTTCTTTCACTGGGCCTTTATCTTTATAAAACATGGATCTGATGGCACCACTAACTTTAAAATTTTTATGACAATGGACTATATAGATGTCAAATTATAATGTACACCTGAAAATTATATGATTGTATTAACCAATGTTACCCTAATAAACTTTAAAAAATAATAAAATAAAATTTTACAGCTTTCATTCACTATCTGAAGGATAAAGTCCAAACTGCTTATCAGGATCTACAAAGATGTTTACTCTACAGGCCCTGATAAAAATGTTTAGTTCTGTTCTCCATTATTTTTCTTTATCAATATGAGCCTTTTCTGGATCCTCTCTTGAATTTGAAGCTACATATTATTTTTTAAAGTTTCTTTTTGTCTGTGACTTTGTTTCTGTACCTTTATTAATTCCTCTGTCTCTATTTCCTAACTGCCTACAGTGGAATCTTAAATTTTATTCTAAGATTACTTTTAAATATCTTTTATATGAAATCTTTTTTTCACTCTTCTGTTTCCAAAAAGCATTTTGATCATATGACTAGTGTACACCACTATTTACATAATAGCATGTATGTATTTGGATAGATTGTGAACCATTTGATGAGAACGATTGTATATCTCATGGGCAAATTATGCTCATTTTTCTTGGCAGATATATGTAAATATCTTGAGGCATTAATACTGTGGTTTATCAGTGGACATATGTACTTTTCAACTATGCATCTACATGAGACTTAGGAAATGTTTCCTTTAGAAACTTTTAAGGTCTTCTGGTTTTACAATATTTATTTAAAATGCAGAATGTTGAGAGAATAGTATTTATCTTAACCTTTTTCTATGGTCACAGACCTCCTTTGAAAATATGATGAAACTCTGGATTAATGTACGCCCCCTCCCCTCACCCCCAACCCCTGGCCAATTGCACTTTCTTAAAAAGTTGGTATGCTATTTTAGAGGATTCAAAGATCCTTTGAAGCCCAGTTGTGGATCCAAGGTTGAGAATGCTGGGCTAGATATGCTTATGTTCTCAATGACTACTGATGCGTGGAGTTTCAGGAAATCACATATAGATGTAGAGGGAAATGGGATAGGAATGATTTTATTTTGATGGTGAGTAATATAGGGTCTCATTCTCCATGTCTTTACCCCTGGTCTCAGTGGGAGGCAAAAAGTGTGGAATGGTATTTAAGGGCTTGGTTCTGGAATTAGACTTGGCCTAGTTTTAAATCTTGTCTTGGCATTTGATTGTTATGTGATTTTTGTCCCTCAATTTTCTCATTCTGAAATGGAGATAATAGTAATACTTAATACGATTGTTGTAAGGAGTAGATGGTAAAATCTTACAAATCCTTATCATAGTACTTGACATATAAGAGTTCAAATGTTAGATATTACTGTTACTCTTCCTTTTTAAAAAATCTACCCTTTGACATTGACAGGGAGAATTTTACTGCTTTTTGCTTTCCTACATTGGTATATTTCTAGTCTTGCTTAATCTATAAAATATAGGGAGGATACCTGAGATTCTAGCAGGTCACAGAATGCAAAATGTATATGCCTGGCACATTACTTCAGACTTAAGTACAATAGTAGGTAAAACCATAGTCTAAAGCTTCCAACTTTTAAGTTCTAGAAAAACTTTTCAGATTTTGCCATGTGATCACAGGGCAATAAGCTTTTTTCATTAAATTTTTTAAGGTCTCTTCTTTTTTTTTAAGTAGTTCTTGGGAAAAGTAAAGAACTGCTAAATGGAATAGCCCTAGCCATAAGTTTGCTCTGGAGTACATTAATATATGCCATAGCAAAGTAGCTTTAATTGTTTGATTTTAGGTTTGTACCAGATGACTTGATAATACTATACTAATAATGTTTCTTTTTTAAAAAATTAAATATAATGCATCTGATTTAGTGATACATTTTTAGTGTGTTGTATACTTTTTGAAAACTCTTAACTGTTTGAGGTATGTTTGGTTTGAGCTGCTCATAATCTTTTCTGGTCACTTCTACTTTATTTTTAACTGTAAAGGATTAGAGATCATAGATGAGAGATTAAATCCATTTGTTGTCATAAGACCAAGACTGATTGACATTTATTTTTCCTGCTCACATAGCACAGGTTATTTTTGCAATAACTAACAAAATAGGGGAGATAATTATTGTAGTTTATATAGGGCTGCTTCTGTATTTGAACTCTATTGTATTGTTAAGAGAATATTTATATTCAGGTAGTAGGATTTATATCAGTTTTTAGAGTTTTTTTGAGAATTGGTTTAAACAAACCACAAATACATATCACATAGCACGTTTTGTTTTTTTCCTCCAGACAGGTGATTTGGCTTCTGCACAGTTAGGAGCACCAAACCGATGGGAGGTTTTGTCAGCCACTCCTACAACTATAAAAGATGAAGCTGGTAATCTAGTACAGATTCCAAATGCTGCTACTTCAAGTGGGCAGTATGTTCTTCCCCTTCAGAATTTGCAGAATCAACAAATATTTTCAGTTGCACCAGGATCAGATTCATCAAATGGTACAGTGTCCAATGTTCAATATCAAGTAATACCACAGATTCAGTCAACAGATGGTCAACAGGTTCAGATTGGTTTCACAGGCTCTTCAGATACTGGAGGTATAAATCAAGAAAGTGGTCAAATTCAGATCATTCCTGGCTCTAATCAAACTTTGCTTGCCTCTGGAACACCTCCTGCTAATATCCAGAATCTCATACCACAGACTGGTCAAGTCCAGGTTCAGGGAGTTGCAATTGGTGGTTCATCATTTCCTGGCCAAACTCAAGTAGTTGCTAATGTACCTCTTGGTCTGCCAGGAAATATTACTTTTGTACCAATCAATAGTGTCGATCTAGATTCTTTGGGACTCTCGGGCAGTTCTCAGACAATGACTGCAGGCATTAATGCCGATGGACATTTGATAAACACAGGACAAGCTATGGATAGTTCAGACAATTCAGAAAGGACTGGTGAGCGGGTTTCTCCTGATATTAATGAAACTAATACTGATACAGATTTATTTGTGCCAACGTCCTCTTCATCACAGTTGCCTGTTACTATAGATAGTACAGGTATATTACAACAGAACACAAATAGCTTGACTACTTCTAGTGGGCAAGTTCATTCTTCAGATCTTCAGGGAAATTATATCCAGTCGCCTGTTTCTGAAGAGACACAGGCTCAGAATATTCAGGTTTCTACAGCACAGCCTGTTGTACAACATCTACAACTTCAAGAGTCTCAACAGCCAACCAGTCAAGCCCAAATTGTGCAAGGTATTACACCACAGACAATCCATGGTGTGCAAGCCAGTGGTCAAAATATATCACAACAGGCTTTGCAGAATCTTCAGTTGCAGCTGAATCCTGGAACCTTTTTAATTCAGGCACAGACAGTGACCCCTTCTGGACAGATAACTTGGCAAACATTTCAAGTACAAGGGGTCCAGAACTTGCAGAATTTGCAAATACAGAATACTGCTGCCCAACAGATAACTTTGACGCCTGTTCAGACACTCACACTTGGTCAAGTTGCAGCAGGTGGAGCCTTGACTTCAACTCCAGTTAGTCTAAGCACTGGTCAGTTGCCAAATCTACAGACAGTCACAGTCAACTCTATAGATTCTACTGGTATACAGCTACACCCAGGAGAGAATGCTGACAGTCCTGCAGGTGAGTCTTAAATCATGTCATACTATAGGTATGTTCAGTGATTTAATATGTAAGGGAATTTTTTGCCTTTGGTGTTTATCAGTATCTAGCCATCTTTAGTGATGATACATTACCCTCTTTGTATGAAAAGTAGACATCAAAATGTTTTTCAAATTGTGCTTCATTGAAAGTTTGTAGTTTTGAAGTCAAGGATTAATTTCTCCATCATGCCAATTACATTTGTAGTTTTTCCTTAATTGTGTATTCATTTTCACATCTTATTGGTATTATCAAGCATTACATCATTTTTATTTGGCAGGTAAGGTGTCTTGATTATCCTTCGTGTGATGTAAGTTAAATGTTTTATGCATTATGTTTGGTTGGGGAATCTGACATAGTGAAAATATGGTACTGGCAGTAAAGACTATACTATCTCAGCCAGTAGCTAGCTGTGTGATTTTGGCCAAGTTACTTTTTCCTCTCAAAAACTCAGTTTCCTCATCATGTAATATGGGGTTGTTGGACTAGGTAGTGATTCTGTGATTTTTTATTCTTCTAAGTGTGTAGTAGGTATTGAACTTATTGAGCAATATGTTAGACATATTGTTACTGATAACATTGGTTGAAATTTCAGAAGTCTAATCTTTGAATGTTGTGAAAGAATTAGATAATACAGTTTCAAAAGAGGTAGTATCATCTTATTAATATTATTTATTTAGATAACTATTAAATGTTTTGTTGTATATCAAATCCTTACTTTCACTCTTCTACCTTTATTTGAATTTTTCTGGACATTGTACCATTTTAACCTTCCAGTGAGTCAATGATTCTAAACTCCTAAATTGGGACAGTTGAATTTAATTTATTGAAATAATTTCCATCACAATAAAGATTACCTTTTTTTCTTTTGAGAAATTTGTGATACATGCTTAGCAAATTGGACAGTCTTTAATTGCATTTGAGTCTTCTGAGTCTGTGGTTTAGAGTAGCAGTTCTCAAAGTGTGGTCTGTGGACCCCAGGAGCAACTCTGATATTCTTTTAGAGATCTTGATGTCAAACTACTTTTCATAATAATACTGAAATTATTTGCCTTTTTCATTGTGTTGCCATTTTTCTGATGGAGGCTAAACTGCTTGTGTCTTCGCACAGATCAAAGTAGTGGTGCAAAACGATACTAGTTTTCTTCATATTGCATTTACAGTTAAAAAAATGTGTTACTGAAGAACGACCTTGATAAACCAGTCAAAATAGTTATCTTTACTAAATCTTGACCCTTGACTGCTGCATGTTTTTTTAAAAAATAGTTTTATTGAAGTATAATTCACATGCCTTAAAATTCACCCTTTAAAGTATACAGCTCAGTGAATTTTTTTGGTATAGTGAGACTTGTGCAACCATGACCACTGTCTAATTTTAGAATATTTTTATCATTCCCCCCGTCCACCCTCCCCTGAAAAAACCGATACCTATTTAGCAGTCACTCCTCATTCTACCCCTGCCTCCACCTTAGCCTCTGGTAACCACTAATATATTTTCTGTCTCTCTGGATTTGCCTTTCATAGAATCAGTGGAATTGCATTTCATACCAATGCATTCATATAATAAATGGCTTTTTGTGTCTGACTTCTCTTATATAGCATAATATTTTCAAGATTCATGTGTATCATAGCCTGTATCTCTATTTCATTTCTGTTCATGGTTGAATAATACTCCATTATATAGATATACCGCATTTTTCATTTGTTATTTGATGGAGAGTTTCCACTTTTTGACTATTATGAATACTGCCGTAAACGTTATGTGTACAGTTTTTTGTGGACATGTTTTTGTTTCTTTTGGGTATATATCCTAAGGAGTGAAAAATTACTGGATCGTATAGTAACTCTATGTGTAACATTTTGAGGAACTGCCAAGTTGTTTTTCCAAAGTGACTGTACCTTTTATGTTCACCAGCAATATATGAGAGTTCCAATTTCTTTACATTCCCTATCAACAATACCTATCATTGTCCTTCTTTTTGATTATAGCTATCCTAATGGGTATGAAGTGGTGTGTCACTGTGTTTTTCCGTTTGCAGTTCCTGCTGCTTGTCACTTTGTAATATTTTTGTAACAAAAAGTATGTTTTAATAGACCTTTTCAAGATAATTGTATTTGAAAAAAATACTTTTTTTTTCCAGTTGTGTAGTTTTGTACGAGTTGGAAGCTGAACTAAATGCTGTTTTCATGAAAAACTATTTTTACTTGAAAGAATAACTTGAAATTCAAGAACTTGAATTTACTTGAAAGAACAAACTAGGGTTATTGAGAAGTTCATGTTTTTAAGTGAGAGATTTAAAAAAAAAATGAATTTAGTGTAACTTAAAGGAAAAAAACCTGACAGTATTGCTACCAGTGATAAAATTTGGGCCTTCCATTGAAAATGATCAGTTTTGGAAAACTTTAATCTACTACTATGAACTTAATTGTTAGCTTAATAATTAAATACTTTTCTGATGAGATGGATAGTGATATTAGTAAGGGATTTTTATTTTTGGATATAGCATTATAACTAAATGGACCAACATTTGGAAGGTCTGTATGATTACTCAGTGAAGCAGTAGTTTTCAAATGACCAATTCATGTTACAAAGTCATGTGTGGGCAAAAGATCTATTTAATGTTAGAGGTAGGCCAGTAACAAACTTAAGTGGAAAGTTTACCAATATGGTTTTAGATTTTACATTGCAACAGATCTTTAAGAGACTGCTGCTTGTCAAGTTTGAAGTAGTTTCAAAAAAGAATACCCACAATTGGCTGAAAGGCTGTCAAATTACTCTTTCCTTTTTCAGCCACTTATCTTTGTGAGACTAGACATACTTTATATGCTTTAGCCCAAACCACATATTGCAACAGATTGATTGTAGAAGCAAATATGTAACTCCGGATGTTTTCTTATAACCTAAACATTAAAAAGATTTGCAAAAATGTAAAACATGGCCTCTTTTCTTTTTAAACTTTTATTTATGTTTTTGGAAAATAGTTGTTTTTCATAAAATCTTAATTTATGTAAACATGTAATAGATCTACTATATTTAAATGAATTAAAGTTTAAACTTATAATTTCTAATACAGTAAATATAAAAATGTATAACCTACATGAACAAAAGAGTTTTAAGAGTTTAGAATAATTTAGAAGAAGTCCTGAGTCAAAAAAGTGTGAGAATACTGAAGACATAGCAGGTTTTACAAACTATTGTAAAGCGTGTGCAAAGTTAAGGTAGCAGAATTCTATAGAAAGCCATCTCTAGAGAATTTATTTGTGATTTTGTAGATTTATGTTTGTTATGAAATTAGTGTTATAAAACAAGTGTTTCAGTACAGTAATATCTAAAATACAATCGAAATAGCAATACTGTATGAATTAAATACAAAATAGAATTTAAAATGTTGTAATTTAACTTAATGTGGCAAGGAAGAGTAGAATAAAGAGGCACTCCAGATTTTGTCCTGATTTTAAGGAATCGGGAAAGAATTTGAGAAAAAAATTAATGTGAGAATAAAAATGCCACATAACAACATATTTAGTAATAAAAACTAGGAAATTTTTATTTTGGAGATATTTGATAATAGGAAAACTATCCCTTGGCATACTGTCTTTTTAATTGGCAAAAAGGAAGATTAATTATTTTAGGATGTGTTTTCACCTGAAAAATAGTAAATTTTTTAAATCTACTATGGCATAGTATATGCCCAGATGAAATAAAATGTTGACATTGGTTTGCATTTTTACTTTTGGTAAATATGCAATTAATGTAACAATTTTCCAAGGCACATGAAAACACCACATTTTTTTATTTGGGCTCTGGAATTTCTTTGACTTCTAAGCTCCCCTTTAATAGAAATGATTTAAGCAGTGAATGTGACTCTGGGCCCTTCCCCATGAGGAAGTGCTTCTTATCTCTCAGAAATCAAACCCCTGTCTCCCTTGGAACAGAGTCCATCAGGCCCCAAACTGCAGCCTTGCTCACTGTTTAAATTTTGTTTATTTCATGCTCACTGAGAAATGCATGCTGTTTTAGAGTACTGCTTCTTGAAGTTTTATTTTAACTTTGTCTGCCATCACTGAGCATTTGAGTGGAGGCAAAGTACAAATTTACATATCTTTCCAGTGTCTTTTCTAGTCAGAAAATTTCCCGCAAAATCGAGCCAAGACTTATTCAGTCTTTCATATTATGGACCTCTATAAGATTTCTTATCTAAATACAGTGTTATCCTTCAAGACTGGCCATATTTAAAATGCAGTCAGGTGTTTGAGGTAAGGAAAAGGTTCATAGAAATCATTTCATTACTACTTTAAGTGAGAGTCCTAGTGTTTAGAATTCTCATCCATGGAGAACTGCAGAGCTGTGGACTATTTGGTAGCACTGCTTTTTAAAATTAGTAGTGAAAGAATAGAAGCACAAAAATTGAATTTTTAAAATTTTATGCTTAATTAAGTATTGAAGAACAAAAGGGAAGCGCTCTCTTATGTATGTACTGTGTCAGGCACTATTTAGGTGATTTTAGAAATACCTCATAATTCTTGTAATAATTATGTTACTGTTTTGATATTTAGGAAAATGCCCCAAGGCTTTACAATTAGTCTTTTTATTTTCCTACTCACTCTCCTACACTGTCTTGGTATTTAATTTACATCAGTAGTGTATTTTTCTTTTTTTCTTCATTTTTGCTTAGTATTTTTCATTTTGGCAGCAAAGATACTAGTTACGTATTTTTTTATGGTAAGCGGTAATATTTTTTTATGTTCTGAAACATTTTTATTGGTGATTCTAACAAAATAAGCGTAATAATTTTTATTGGTTTTACCTAAGGAATCATGTCAAAACCGTGATTATAGATTACGGTTTACTACTAAAACCGTAATTACTACTAGAAGGCAAAACTTATTGCATGAAAAGCAAGAGTATGGTGGAAATGCAGTCTTTAGAGCTGAAGAGTCAGGGGTAAAGGAGAGGAATGTGAATATGATCTATGTTGATTTTAAAGTAATTGGTAGATCTTTTTGCCTTCTTACACAAATGGACCAAGCTAACTTTTGTTTTATGTAGACTTAAAGTGTTACTCTTCAGCATACCTTGAGGACATCTTAGGTATCGGAAAGTGTACTCAGCTTTGTTTCTAATTCTGATGAGATAATGACTGATAATTTTCTTGTGTTGATGAAATACAGTCCATAGATAAAAACTTTGAGTCTTGAGTAACAAATAAAAATAAGTTCACCCCCCCATTTATACAATAATTACAGAGAGATAATCTTAAATTTTAACAGATAGAAAAGATTACTAAGAAATTACGTATCTATAAACTGCCACACAGATTCCAGAAGATCATGTAGTGATCTTCACAGTACTGAGAAAAATAACCAGCTGAGGATTTACTTGCAGTTAAATCCCTACTCAAGAATTAGGATGTAACGAAGACATTTACAATATTCAGGGACTGAGATTTTGTTATTTAGAGACCCTTAGTAAACTAACTGCTGAAGGATTAAGTAGAATGGATCCAGAGGAAAAAAGTAGGAAATGAGAAATGGGTAAAAAATTCATTATTTAACTGACTGTAAAATATAGTAACTTTAAAAGTTACAGAAAACTTCAAAAATACACAACAGAGAACTGTGTAATGGACCTTAATGTACCTACTTCTTAGCTTCAGTAGTTATCATTATTCGGCCATTCTTGTTCTCTCTCTTCTCATCATATAAAATTTTATTTTTTGCTGGACTATTTTAAAGTGGATCCCAGCCACTGTATAATTTTACCCCAAAATTCAAATAAATTGGTTTTGAGTGTGTTGTCTGGGAGTCCCTGAAACTCTTCAGTGGAAGCTCCTTGAGATTAAAGATATTTTCATACTAATACTCATGTCATTTGCCTATTCTGTTCTTAACTCACAACAAGTAGCATTTAGTGGATTTTCCAGTTGTTCACATTTTGACATAGTTGTGTAATCACCACTGTAGTCAAGACACAATATTTCATCAGTCCCCTCTTTCTCATGTGCCGCTTGATCTATTCTCCATCTTGCCATTCTCTGGCAAATAGGTATAACTCACATAAACAAAAGCTCCTTGAAGTTGTCAGTAATTTTTGAGATATCAAAAAGTTTGATAACTGCTGCTCTAATTAATAAGGGGTTTTTAAAAACAGGCACAGTGCAATTATTTACAATATACTAAATTGATAGTAATTAATATTACCTAATATTTTCACAAAGTTCAGTTTTCTCCAGTTGATTAAAAAATGTATTTTGAAGAATTGATTTATTTTAATTAGGATTCAAACAAGGACTGTGTATTTTATTATTTGCTGTGCCTCCAAGGTGACAGCTTTTCAACTAACGGTTTTAGCAATTTTTCATTGTTGTCATTTGGATTAATTACTAAATGATTTGCAAAATGGTGATTTTTAATTTTTATCAATCCTTTTGTGTTTAAGAACTTCCTTTGTTAAGAACTTTGGCTCGTTAGCTATTTGTTTTCAGAATGAGTTGGTGTTGGACCTGCCATCAGAGATTCTCTTTATTTTTTTAAATCTATTGTGTTTTAATTCATGCCAATCATCCTTGATAGTTAATGTTTATATTGTTGAAGAAATGGAGTGCTAAGCATGAAAACAAAGAAATAGAGGTGTGGGACTTGGTGAGCAGGTTGGTCTATGCGTAAAGATTCTTGCCATTTTTAGGAAGGATAATCTTTTAGAGAATAGTTTTAGACTATGTGGATATAAGTAACTGTCAAGAGGATAGAAGTGTAACTTTTAACTTCTAAACTGAGGCAGGACATAGAAAGAAGAAATGCAGCAAAGCAAAGGAGTAATAGTAGATGGAGAAATTCAGGACAGCCCTGAGATGGAAAGAGGAAAAAAAATTAGTAATACCACAGCCAGTAAAATTGGTAAATTATCTGCTGATATTTTGCTATATGATCTTCTTTTTTCTGTTCATATATATATATACTGTAGAGTGTCTTTATGAAATTGCGGTCATATACACAACAGTTCTATAATTTTTTTAAGCACTATATTATGTATATTTTTCTGTATCAAGGGTTTTATACAATATGATTATTTGGTTTCATTACTAAGTATGGCTTTTTGTGTGGCTGTTAAATGGTTTAACCAATCCTCTATTAAGTGTTTAGGATTTCTTTTTTTTTCCTGTTACATAGAAATCTTTGCACACATTTCTAATTATTTCCTTATGCAAAAGAAAAAATGGAATTATTGAGTAAAGAATGTTCCTATTTAAGATTTATGTATATTGCAAAAGTGTTCTTTAACCAGCATTGTATGATAGAGGCATCAGATGGATAAAGTTTTGGGGGCTATAAAGAGAATCTAATGCATTCATTAATTATTAAGGAACTTGAATGTTTTTTACATGTTTATCAGCTGTCTTATTTCTTTGGTTAATTGCCATTTATTTTTGCTTGTTTTCCCCCCTCTAATTTGTAAGACATTAAAAACAAAAAAGACATCTTTTATTGTTAGGGGCATTAATTAATGTTTTGTCACATCATAAATAAATTTTTTGTTTGCCTTTAAGTTTGGTCATGTTGAATTTCAGTACATGTAAGTTCTTACTAGACTTTTTTTTGAGCAAAACTGAATTTAGAAACTTTAGAACATAGTTTTTGAGTTTAGTTTGTATTGATTTACAAGTTATCTGATGCAACTCAACAGTTTGTGGAAGAAATTGAGAATTTCAAATTCCTATGACTGGAAAAATACCTAGAATATATTCTATGCCTTTTAAAATGAAATTGTTTTAACTATGTTTTTTTGTTATACTTGTTATTTTCTTAGTACTCTCTAGAAAAATAGTGTTCACAAACCCTTGAATAAGTTCTTGAGGATAATACTTAATGTCTCAAATATATCTAATTTAACATTGGTAAATATAATAATAATTATTCTGATTAGCAATATGATTTAAACCATGGAATCTTAGAGAGGTCAACTAATTAAGCTCAGGTACATCTTTAACAAATGCCTGCTCAATGTCTGTTTTTAAGTAACTTAAAAAAGTTTTTATCTCCCTCACCTTTTTCTGAATTTACTAGTTTTATTTTCTGAATTAGTACATAAAATTTGTGATTAAACAGATTTACTCTACATAATGTAGTGAGTAATAATTCAAATTAGAATTCTGGATAGACACAGCAGAATGGAAATCACCTAATGCTTTCTTTGATACATTGTTCTGTAGTGCCATGTTACTTTTAATGTAAAAGGATAACTTTATAAAAGCTAATTTCTAAATTACTTGGTCATTTTAGTGCTTTATGGAGACAGTTTTGTATCCAACTTTATTTTATGAGGGTACTTGACATATGACCCTTTTTATAAATCTCATTAACTTTTCCTCTAATGAATAGTGCCATCATCATCCTCCCAGCATCCTGGATTAGAGAATTCACTAATTTATTCAGTCAGCAAATGTTTAAGTGTATAGTACAATATTCCAGGTAATTTTTTTACAGTGTTTGCCAACAGTAAAAGAGGCGAAGTCCCCACTCTCATGAACTTTGTGTCTTAGTGGATAAATACAGATAAGCAAACAGTAATTTTACAGTTGTAATGAAGAAGATAAAGTGGGATTATTGTGTCCTAGGGAATATGGAAAAACCATGGAGGATGGTGGTTATTTTAGGTAAGATGGTTAGGAAATACCTCTTTACAAGAAGGTGACATTTAAGTACAAATCTGAACATTGAGAAAGGAGCCTATTATATTGTGATCTCGGGGAAAGGATATTCCAGGAAGAGTGAATGAGCCAAAGTAGCTGGAGCTCAGGGAAGGAGAGGCATTAGAAAGTGAGATTGGAAGTAGTCAGGGGCCAGATAATAGAGGCTATGGTAAGGAATTTGTTGTTTTTTTTTTTTTTTTTCAATAGAAAAACACTGGATTTTGAGTAGGGAAATGACATCATTTTATTTTTGTTTTAAAAAGATCCCTGTAAATGGATAGGAATGGAAGGATGGTGGTCGAAATGGCAAGAATAAGTACAAGTTTAATGCAGTAATACTGGCAAAAGAGGATAGTGAGATTGGCCAGGCTAGTAATAAGGAAAGTCTGGGGAAGGGTGGAATAAAGGAAGAATTAAGACTTCTGTTTTGGTTTTGTTTAATTTGAAATGTCTATTTGATATCCAAGTGGATGGTTCAAGTAAACAGTTGGGTATCAGAATCTGGAGCTCAGATTGGGCTAGAGATATAATTTTGGAGTCTTTATTTTAGATAGATGTGATGCCCAAATGAAATCATTTGGGTCATAGCTTTTAGCATTTATACGGCATGATAGAATCTCACAGGGAACTTTTTAAAAATGCCAACATCTTGTGTTCACTTTCCTCCCTATTCTAATTTTATGGTTCTGCTTGAGGCCTAGAAAAGATGTGTTTTAAAAGTCCAAGTGATTTTGAAATGCAGTTGGGTTATAAATTAGTAAATTAGTAGGGAAAGAATATAGATAGAAATTAGAAAAATAGTATCATTCTGAGCCTCATTATTTTTGTAATTTTTTTAAATGCTGTGTCCAGCACAGAATCAAAGATAACCGGGCATACGAGAAGATGAGACACCATGCGTGAGAGCCAGAGAAACAACAGACAATAGAAACAAGATTTATTGTAACTCTAGATACTAGAATTAACAGACTAAAACAGCTCGTTAGTATGGTCTAGCAGATAAAAGCCAAACTTGAAAAAATTTTAACAAAATTGAAGACTATAACAAAAATTATATAAGTGGATTTGCAAAAGAAGAAAATAGAAATTTAGGTACTGAAACTTAACCAAATTGAAGGAAATCCTTAGGGCTGAATCCTAGGACAGTTTCAACATTTGAAGAGGAAGAGGAGCCAGCAAAGGAAAGGGAAAAGCTCCCAGGAGAGCTCTTGGATGTACCTTGGAAGCCAAATGAATAAACTACTTAAAGTAGGAGAGAATTCTTAACTTTTCAGATGCCGTGGAGGGAGAAGGAGATTCTGGTTGTTGGTGACAAGTGGTTTCAGTGGAGCACCAGGGAGGAAAGCCTGAGAAGAAAAGGATTAGGTTAAGGGAAGAGGAAGTAGTGACAGTAATTACAGACAAATATAAAGGTTTTTTTTCCTGTTAAGAAGAGGAACATTGAAATAGGAGATAGTAGATGGAGGTGGACTTGAGGTTATGGGAAAATTTTTCTGGGAATGTTTCAGTAAAGGGTGAGAAATTGATGATGCAGGAAGAAGGTAGGTAAAGTTTTTAAGAAGGCAAGCAAGGTGAAATAGAGGACACAGGTATTGAGATTGACCACAGATAAGATTGGGGATAATCATATTTTAACTAGAAGGGCATAAGATAGAGCTTTACAGATGCTGATATGTTGGTAGAAAGATAGGTAATTCTTGTCAGATTGCTTCTAATTTCCTTGGTAATAAACAAGCTGAGATGGGTGAAGAGGGCAGATGTTAGAAATTTAAGATGGAAGGTTTGAAATGGTCATCTGTGAGAACTGGAAAGTGAAATTACTGGTGTGACACAGGATTACAGGGTTACTGGGTGCCCACTGGAATAATTAGCATAATTGTGTATTTTCTCCAGCTACTTTTAGCTGCTGGGATGCAAGTGCAGAGTTTACTGTTTCTTGCTAAAAAGTTGCACATCCTTTTGGTTTTATCTCTGCTACACATTTTTGTGATCTATTCTTCCTCTTCATTCTCATTTTGTTAGTTTGGCTTTTACTGTTCTCCTAGGCTATTGTAATATTTAATCTGTTTTGCATGCCTCCTCTTTTTTCCAGTGTATTTAAACCTTTTTTATAATAATCCCCTATCTGCAGGGGATGTGTTTCAAGATCCTGACGAATGCCTGAAACCGTGGATAATACTGAACCTCTTATATATACCTAGGATAAAGTTTAATTTATAAATTAGGCATAGTAAGAGGTTAACAACAATAATAAAATAGGACAATTATAAAAATATACTGCAACAAAAGTTATGTGAATGTGGTCTCTCTTAAGATATGTTACTCCAGTATACTCACCTTATGATGTGAGATGATAAAATGCCTGTGACAGGATCAAGTGAGATGAATGACATAGGTGACTATGACATAGCTTTACGCTACTGTTAATCTGATATGTTAGAAGGAGAATATCTGCTTTGGGTGATCTTAGATCATCGAGACATAAAAATGTTGATGGTTGGGGAAATTTAATATTTTCAGATTGCAGTTGACCTCAGGGTAACTGAAACCCAGGAAAGAGAAATTGTGGATAAGGGCAGGGGGGGCTACTGTATTTTTTTTAATGAGCAAGACACAAATTCAGAAAGTTTATAAGGATGGTCATTAAAATGTTAGTCACTTTCCTTAACTCCTTAGTTCTCCTCCCTAGAGGTAGCTGCTATTACCATTTTTTTTTTTAATGTATGAAATATCTCTGGTGGAAGGATACATTTACTAATGTTACTATACTTATGTATTCTCTCGGCATTTCCTTGAAATTAATAGTACCATTGTACCATACTATGCCCATTTTTCTGCATCAAAAAAATTTTTTGGCTGCATCTCTTAATATTACAAGTATAGAGTCATTTTATTCTTAGGAATGGCAATAACATTGTTCTTGAACAAATATCTTGTCATTTAATCTGACCCTTATTGATGAGTATTTTCAACCTTATATCAAATAATATAGTGAATATCTTTATACACATGTATTTTTTATCCCTTAGAAAAAGTATGTGTATCTGAAGGATTTATATCTAGAAGGGTTAGAGATTTTTTATTTTGGAAGACACTGGAAGTTGTTAATGTCTATCCTTCATATTAGTTATCTGCCCGAAACATGTTATCTTTAAAATTTTCACTGGATCTTACATTGCCTTTATTTATTTTATTTCATTTGTTGAGTTTAATTGAAATATGAAATTACATTTCATTGTCTTTAATTTATGATCTGTTGAGTCTACATTATGTGTAGAGTTCCTGCTGTGCCAGATGCTGGGGATACAAAGATACTATGATACTTGCACTAAAGTTCATATTAACATAGATGTAGCATCTCTCACCTCTACCCACTAGATGCCAGTAGCACCCCCTACCCCTCCAGTTGTGACAATAAAAAACGGCTTCAGACATTGCCAGATGACCCTGGTTGGAAAAATCCCACTTCTTTCCTTTGAGAGCCACTGGGTTAGACAGACATGTAGAAGATTCTAATATGTGGTAAATGGTATGCTAGCATTGAACCTTGGTACTTAAGGAACAGAGAGGAATAGAGGATTAACCTTCAGGTTGACATCTTCAAGGCTTAGCTCAGATATCTGTATACAGCCTTTTAACTACTGTCTGCTTTATATTACTGCTTGTTTAATAGCACCTGTTTCCTTTTGTTTTCTGCTTTAATTAACATGTTTGTCTCCTTTTGGAATTCAGTGATCATTCATTTATTTTTTTTTTATTTTTGAGAAGAAATATCAGTAATAGATACAGAATAAACAGATGTTTGTAGTAACAGTGTGTATTTTACCTTTTGCTTCCGAAACAATTCTTTGTTCAGATATGTGAGATGCCTGGTACCTGTTTATTTCATACCACTACCAATTGTGTAATTGTGGTAAATTTGTAGCTTTTAAAGACTCTTGACATTTAGAATTATGTTTCAATAACCAGCCTATAAACCCATGAGAGGAAAAAAACCAAGAGAAGCAAAAGATCTTTCTTGTATATGAGGGAATTTAGAGGAATTAAACGACTTCCCCCAAAGTCTTTTTTAACACTATAGGTTTCATGTATTCTAAAAATAACACGCATGCTAGATTTAAAAACTGTAAGTTCTTTATCTTTGAGCAATATGTACTGAAATATTTGTGGATGAGATGTTATATGTGGAATTTATTTCAAAATAATATTAGGCAGTGTGGGGTATAGCTGAAACAGAATTGTCCCAGAATTGATGGTTTGTTATATTGTTCTAATTTTGCATACATTTGAGGTTTTTCTATAATAAAAAGCTTTTGAAAATGTAGGTTTTATCCTCTCCTATTTTTGATTAGTGGACATTTTGGATTATTTTTTTAAAAAAATTTAATATATGAATAAGATTGTACTTTAGTTATGGTGTCAAAATCCCCTGTGATGTTTGGTTTAGTAAGCCTTATTCATAGTAACAGCTTGGACAGGGTGTGAATACTTAGTTGTTTTACAAGTGTCAAGAGGATTTTATGGTTCTGTGAAAATCTCGAAGATGGTTAGACTATTTCCTTACTTTTATTGTATATAATATGAAGAAGAGAGTTGATAAATCTTTAAGAATAGGCAGTTGCATTAAGCTGCAGTGAAATATTCTTGTTTTTTCTTGCATATGAAGGGGAAAGCTAGATAATGTTTTTTATAAATGCCCTTGGTGCTTAAATTTTGGCAGTCTTATTTGGTCAGAGGGATAATAAAAGCTCAAACTCCAGAGAACAGTTGAACAAGTTTCTTAGAGTGCAACTGTATTTAGTCAAGTGAATAATTAGCACTTTTTTTTTAGATTGTATGGTCTGTAAAAGAAACATACATGTTCATATTCCCAAGAACCTTACAGATTTGGTGGTGTGGGGGCGTATTTAAAGCAGATACATAGAGCAGTAATCAACAATATAAATCAATATGTAATTGACAGTATAAATTATTGTAACGTTACTCATTGCATGATACAGATAATTGTGCAGATAATTGTGTAGAAGTGCAGAGGAGTGGAAAATCAAAGGGGGCTTCAGTTGTCAGGAAAGACTATCTAGAAGGAAGAACTTCCATGGAAGAATTTAGGTTTGTAAAGATATAGAGAGATGAGGGGAAAGATGTTTACTAACAATACAAAAAGCAATATGAATGAATATAGAGCCTGCCTATCTAGGAGACAATAAATAATAGCCTAATGTTTCCCCCAAAAATGGTTTTTAAGATATTAATAGGTATTATGAAATGTTATGAAAATTCTCTTTAGTATATTAAAGTTTCTGAGAAACCTCTGATTGAGGGAAGGAAGCAGAAGTCTATTCTTTTTTTTAGATTATCTATTTCTAGAGATTAGTATTTCATTGGGTTAATTGTGAGGAACGCTTTGGGAAATGCTGTAATACCATGAATTAGAGGGCTGGGATGTTGTTTGGGGGCTAGTGACTGATAGTACACATTTGGGTAAGAGAGTGGAGCGCACTGAATACTATTAGAGAGGATTTTAATTTTTTTAAATTAATTTTTTATGGTGACATTGGTTAATGAAATTCGATGTTTCAGCTGTACATTTTAACAATAAGACATATATATATTTACTTTGAGTGTTCAGCTACCATAGTTAGATTTCTTTCTGTCACTACAAATTTATGGTAATAGAAAGCAGAACAGTGCCTGTGAGGGGTGGTATTGACAGAAGGTGCATGGAAAGAAGGAAATATCCTGTATTTTGATTGGCATGATACATGAATGTATATATTTATCAAAACTCTTTATTCACTTAAGATCTGTTTATGATGAATAAATACATTTTACCTCAGTTAAAAAACAAAGTTTGAGTTTGTATAAATGAATATATACATGTATATTCCTATATGTATATATAGGAATTTTACCCCATCTCACTCCTGCCCTCCCTCTCTCCTCCCCTCTGGTAACCACTAGTCTATATTTCATTTGTTGCTTTTAGGTATAAACCTAAATCCCATATATAAGTGATATCATGTGATTTTCAACTTTTCTCTCTGGCTGGATTTTAATATTTTTAACTTAAGGAGCCCTTGAAGTTTTTTGAACAGATAAATAACATGAATAAATCAGTGCTTGGGAGGTATGTTTTGGGAATAGATTGAAATGGGAAGAAACTAGCACTAAAGAAGGTGGGGGCTATTTCAGTTAAACAGGGATAAAAGAAGTAGGAATGCTAGACATTTTAAAAGATGAATATATAAGATTTGGTGATTAGCTATTTGGAATAAAAGATGAGTCTTTTGTTTTAGAAAAGATCGTGCATTGCCAGAGTTTGGAAGGGAAACTAACTGATCTGGAGGAGTTTTAGTGGATTGAATTTGTGGATCAAGGTTGAAATGGCTGTTGGTAGCCCAGGTAGAGGACTGAACTCAGGACAAAGGATTGAAATTCTATAAAATAGGGGTGATAGACATAATTGAAGTCATGAGAGTAGACAAATGGAACAAGAGAATTATAAATTTTTATAAAACAGAAGAAGTTTTGGAAGGTTTGGGGAGAATGGGGTCTATAATTACCTACCCTCTTGACATCAATGAAACATGAAGGAATTGTCTATTTTCTACCATTTCTAAGATACTCTTCTAGGATTGTAAAGTTTTAGTGGGTAATATATTTCTTTGGATAGTAGAAAAGCAGTTTTTTTGTTTTGTTTTGTTTTTTTGTTTTGTCTTCTGACATCAGGCATCAGAAAGTTTAATTTGAACTCTTTAGTTTTGGTTTTGGTTGTTCAGTTGTTTGGGATTTGACTTTGTCTTATTTTCTTTCAGAAAAGCATCTACGTGATTGCTTATCAGCCAGATAGTATCCCTTCTACTTTATTTAAAAGAGCTTATTTTATCCTATATTAATAATTAATGAGTTAAAACACCTAATTTCGAAGTTTTTTGTAGAGAAGAATTAACTGCAATATGAAACTGATCTACAAATATACTAGTACATGTATTCCCTAGGCAAAATTTCCTGTTTTATTTACATAATTCCCTTGGGATGCTTTTTTTATTGCCTATACCACTTATACTTCACTGGGATACTCCTTAACTTCTAATACCTCATGTAATCCAGCCATTATCTTAGGTCCTCAAATTTACTAAAATTCTTTGGATGCTTAAGTTAAGGTAGAATAGAATTTAAGCATTTATTTTTAGAAGAAAGGAGTTTCGGCCATAGACCCGTGAAAGTAAAGCTTTAGGCTTTGAAGCAATACCTTATATTTTGGATAAATAAATAGGCGACTGATTTTTATGTTACAATGTTAAGTGGCAGAAAGTTAATTTACAGAGCTGGTAAGGAAATCTTTTTGAAAAATGTTAAAACTGTCTTCAGTTTTGATTAACATTATTTCTCTCTTCATTTTCCTCTTTTACCCCACTTTTGAGGAATAAATGTAGCTGTCCCCTTCCTATTCAGTTTTCCTTCAGCCTGTGCTTTGTTTCATCAGTAGTAATCCTTGGAAAGGATTGGTAAGAGAAATTAAAGAGGATTTGAAGTACTTGTTTGCTAAAACGAAGTAAAAAAAAATGGTATTTGAGCTCTGTTTACATCTTTTTAATTGCTTTTAGCAAACAAATCTTCAGAAGCTTTGTTAAGAAAAAATTATGATCCATAGTAAAGAAATTACACTTGTGTTAGAGTTCCTATTTCATCTAGCAAGTAGTAGAAATAATTCTTATTTAATCTAGCAAGAAGTAGTTTGGAGGGAGGCACTGACTCCCCAAAAATTTAACTAATAGCCTACTGTTGCTCAGAAAACTTACTAATAACATAGTCAATTAACACATATTTTATATGTGACATGTACTATATACTGTATTCTTAAAGTAAGCTAGAGAAAAGAAAACATTAAAATCGTAAGGAAATACAGTATTGGAAAAAATCTACCCATGCATGTTGTCCAAGGGTCAACTGTAGTTTACCACATTATCATTTTTTGCTTTTGAAGTAGCTGTATATGGGGGGGGGGAATTTAAAAGATACAATACCTTAAATATATAATTTTAAAGTTTTAAATCATGATGTAAAAAATGGACATGGTAGTCATGAGTGCCATCTACCTAATACTTCTGGTTTTCTTTCTAGGCAAACCCAAGTTGGGTAGTTATTTAGCCTGCTTTGACCAGTGAAATATGCTATAGTGTCTGCTCTTCTGTGTTGATCCCCAAGTGAGGAAAGCATTCAGTACACCTCAGCTAACCTATGATTGATGTGAATTTAAAAAATAAACATTCATTTTAAGCCACTGAGATTTTAGAGGTTACTTGCTACTGCAAATTAATTTTGCCCTTCCTGTATGGTCTAATATGGTATCCACTAACCTGTGATTCTTTTTCGCACTTGAGATGTGGCGAGACTGAATAGAGATGTGATTAAGTGTAAAATACAAATTGGATTTTAAGCTTTAGTATTAAAAAAAGAATGTAAAATATCTCAGTTTCTGTGTTGATTGAGGTTGAAATGTAATTATTGGGTATATTGGGTTAAATGAAATATATTACTAAAATTGATTTTGCTATTTCTTTAACTTCTTATGTGGCTGCTAGAAAACTTAGTTACTTGTGTGATTTGCATTGTATTTATTGGGCAGCAAGCATCTATTTAGCCTATCCTAACTAAAAGCAAAATTGATATGAGTACTGTGCTCTAACAAAAAACCTCGAATGTGGCACTGGCTCAAGGATCAGACAGTAGGAAAACTGATACTAGAGACATTGGAAAATGCAGTGCAGAGAACCATTTGGTAAAACTTGCCTGCAGTAAATTGGAAGGCAAGTAATATACCCAGTGCATTTGTAGCTTTAGGGTACCAGGTTGGAAAACATTGTATTTTAGTTGTCTTTGTCTCCATTTGACAAGGTATAAGGAAACTAGAAAATGATTGGCTGGTTTGCAAGTAGGAATGAGACACAGAGAGTCCAGAAATTTGCTGATTTCTAGGATTGGAAGTAGCAACTGCTTTTCACCTCTGAGTCCCGAGAAATGAAACTGAGTAACCTTTTGAGCAGATAATTAAAACTCAGCCTCAGGGCAAGGATTAAAACCTCTGAATGAGTTAAGATGATTCAGAGTAAAGGTCTAAGGAAGTGGTACTTTTCAATTAATTGAGTTAGGGAAAAGAGACCAAAGGTATGGATTCACTACTAAAGCCAGGTAAACCCAAGGTACCCACAATTAAGTGGAGGGTAATAGACACACTGTCTCATGGTGCCAAGAAAGCAAAGAAATGTGGTAAATCTAAGACATTTAGGTGGAAAACTGGTTCTAGACACTTGCACTTGGAACTGGCTAGAATCAAACAGGTAAGAAGCCTAAGTTTTTTTAAAGGAGTTGTGCAACCAAAGAAACCACAAGCAGTGAAAAAAAAAGTTAACTGCTTGAGATTTAATGTTCTTGGTTCCTGCCCCCTAAACTTCTACCAGCAGGTTGAGAATTGTGCTTAACTAAGGAAGTAAACTCTGTTCACTTGACTTGTAGAGGAGGATAACAGAGAATAGAGAGAGCCAAGAGGCACAGTGAACCCTGGACTGAGAAACTCTTTCCAGTGATAAGTCAGAGCATCCCCTGTCCCCCCACCTCCCAAGGCAGAGAGCACTTGAACTATCTGTTTCAGCTGGGTTTATGAATTACTATGAACCACTAATTGTTGTGTCAACGAGACTGTTGCGCCTTCTGTTCCTCTTTAGAAAGGGAATGTTTTTTATGGTTATATTTACTTTGTTCTGTTATTGTGCATTGTGTGTATGAAGGGAGGAAGATAACGTGTGTTAGTAGATAGGTTTCTGTGAAGAGGGGCTACATCTGGACCTTATAGGTTATTTCCACATCATCCACAGATCCTCGCTGTTGAGCTTGATGCTATAATTAGATGGGTTTTTAGGATTATCTTCTGATGGAAAGGAAAGGTGTATTCTGCTTATAGGAAAAAGAGTAAATTGATTATTTCACTAGCAGGGGCATTTGGGAGTCATGAGTCTTCATAAATAGTCCACCTCTCTTCTAAGCATATGGTAAGATTGCCCATCCTGTCATTTTTGAAGCCAGGCACGGCCATGTGACTTATGGTTTTTAGTGCAGTTTTCTAGGTCTCATCTAATACTATAAATTCTTTCTAATAATGTAGTTATTAGACAAAGATTAAATAATATTCTGTTTTTCCTGCTAAAGAAAGTAGGTAAATGTATAATTTATTCTGGAGAGATTTCTATTCAGAATACAATAACCTGCAGTTATCTGGTAACTACCATCCTAAACAACTTATGTCCTGAAGGTTTTGAATTTTAGAAGTTAGGTTTTGATATATTTTTAAAGTGATAATTAATATACAAGTAGTAGATACTATTCTTTTCCAATGTGCACTTTTTAAAAAGATTTTATAATTAAAACAAACAAACAAAAAAAACCCAGGTTATTTAAATTTGAGAGAATGGGTTTATATTATGCTATATATCTTCGTATTTCAGTAAATTATTAATATCTAAAATGCATAACATCTATTCTGTCTTAGCTATTTTTTAAAAAGCATTTAAACATGACCGCAAACCATCTAATTTGGAAGAGTTTTCTTGCTACACAAAATTCGAATGGGTTAGCAATGCAATCAGTATAGAACTTTTTTTTTGCATTCCTGGTGAAAAACATAAATGCACATATATACATACATATGTATACACACACGTGTGTGTGTGTGTGTGTGTGAGAGAGAGAGAGCGCGTGCGCCTGAAAGAAAATACATTTATGGAGCAGACAGTATAAAAATTGAGAATAGGCTCATGAGAGGCAAAGTTAAAAAAATCGTATATAACTTACTGCTGTTTTTGTATATTTCTCCCCCTTGGTCTTACTAAAGAAGATATAATAATAATAAGCTCAACAGTGTATTTTGTCCTCAAGTGCTTAGACTAGGGTGTTTGCTTATTCCAATGACAGAATGTTTAGAAGATTAGGTTATAGGGAGGAGTAAACCACTCTAGGATCCAATTTAGAGTTTGTTTTGAATCAAGAGCAATATTATATTTCCCAGTTTAAATACTTATGTGCCTGCAGACCATCTTTAATTGTCTCTAAAAATTGAATTTACTCTTAAAAAGAAGGTTTGGTACTCTTAGGATTTGGAATGTGGGAGTTGTGATAGCTTCTGGTAACAAATCACTTTTTTGCTGTTAGATAGCAGTCAGGGATTGAGAACTATCATCCTTTTTGGTATTGTAACCTGGTGGGGGGGAATTGGTGGAGGAAAAGTTTTTCTTTTTAAAAAGATCTTTATTATAGCTTTAAAATAGTATTTTTTAATCTGAAAGAGAGGAAACTTAGTTTTTAAAGCTTATGTGGGACAAGAGGAGTCTTAGGGAAAGAGTAATGTCTGCAATAATATCTTGATGTGTATTCTTTATAGTTAATTCTGAACTTCTTACCTGTGATGCTGAAGATTTTATGTGGCATTCCTAAAATAAGCAAAGCCCTCTGTGGGAGTGGGAAGCAACAAGGGAGATTTCCATATTTTTTTATGACAAAAACACATAACATTAAATTTACCATCTCATCTATTTTTTAAAATTAATTTATTTTTAATTGCAGAAATTAATTTTTTTCATCTCTTTTTAAGTGTGCAGTTTATTAGTATTAAGTATATTCACATTGTTGTGCAATAGGTCTCTAGAATTTTTCATCTTGCAAAACTGAAACTGTACCCATTCCCCCCTTTCCCTCTCTCTAGCCCTTAGCAACCACCTTTCTACTTTTTGTTTCTGTGATTTTGACTATTTAGATACTTCACATTGGTAGCATCATTTACCTTTTCGTGACTGGCTTATTTCACTTAGCATAACGTTCTCAAGGTTTATTCGTGTTGTAGTATGTGACTGGATTTCTTTTTTAAAGGCTGTACAATATTCCATTGTATATATATTTTCTTCATCCTCCCCAGACTCTTAAAATTATCTTATTTTGATTTAATCAAACAACAGTTAAAATCACATATTCACATGGAGGGTGATTAATTTAAAGCTCTATTCCTAGGAACTAGCCCTGGTAGGGAACTGTTCTTTAGCAGTACTTGCATAATTCTTTGTCTTATATCCTGGCTCCATCCATTTTCAATTGTGTGACTTGCAAACTACTTAACCACTTTATATTCTCATCTAGTAAGTAGGGGGAAAATATTGCTAATCTCAGGTTAGTTGGGAATATGAAATAAGTTAATATATGTTACGTGCTTACAGTAGTGTCCAACAAGTAGTAAATTTTATATGTAAGTTGTTCTCACCATTATCTGATAGTAGAACACTGTTTTCTTAACAGGGACTCATCTAGTTTATATTTCACTATTTACAGTGTATTCATTGTAAATCACAATCTTTCTCATGTATTTGTGATATGACTATAAAACGAGCTCTTATGATAAGCCATATTAGAAAATCAGTTCTTTCCAGTTATGTTTATATCTATGTGCGAGTACCTTATAAAAAGCTTGTATTGTCTAGATTTAATGGAGAAACAATCGTATTAATGTGTACTCTCCAATTGGGTAGAAAAGCTTTGAAGATAATTTAGAACCCTGCTATAAAAATAGAAGGGGGGAGCATTAAAAAAGATAGTAGAGATGAAATTAAAGATTAATTTTAAATGAAGAAGAGGGAAGCAGTCATACAGAAGAGTAATGATCTAATCTAAGGAGATAGGGTTCATGTGAAAGAAATTACTTCATGTTAAAGCAGAGATAGATGATTATATTCAATAAAAGAGTAAAATTCAATTTTAAAATCTTTCCCTCAAGTGTTAACTTTTGATTAGACTAGTGAAGTTATATTTTTAGGAATCCATGTCTATAATTTTTAACTATCTCTTTGAAAGAAAAACTGGGGGATAAAAGCTCAGAAGCTCTGAAATGTCCATAGGAATCTGCATAGTTATGAATGTGAAAATCAATTAAAACAACATAAGATCTTGTGGGATTATCCTGTAATTTTGTTTAGGTGATTTTTATGGCAGGTGAAACTGATTAAAGGAAACAAGTAAATAAACTTTTAGAATCAAATGAAGCAGTTTTATCAGTGCTTAAAAAATTGAAGAGACTATGAAAGCCTTTGATAAGAACAACAAAATCCTAATGATAAGCTGTTGATAAAGAATGTCTTATTTTATCAACAGTACTGTAATTCATATTTATCTAATGTTTATTTAAATTAAATGTGCATGTTCTAGACTTAATAAAACAGTTAAGAATTTGTCGTAAATATTCTATTAGCATTATTGAAAAATAATGAACAGTTTTAGGAGGAAGCATTGAGCATTTTGTAATACTTTTAAAATTTTTTAAATTATTTTTTAAATTACAATTGACATAACACTGTATTAGTTTCAGGTGTACAGTGTAGTGCTTAGACATTTATATAACTTATGAAGTTATATAGAAACATAGGCATGGTGTCATTAATGCTTAATTAATATTGATTTTATAGATTGCCATTGGTGCCTTCACTAATTTCATGTCAGCTGTATTTGTGTTGCATATGCCCATTCACTCCCTACTTTTTTCATGCTTTTAGCATGCGGCTGCCTGTTGCTGTTTGTCTATGCTTGGGTTAAATGGAGTCATATTTTTCTGATTTTAACTGAATAACCTTCAGAGTGAGTGGACAAGTAGCTTTAATATTTGTGAAAAGAAACCATGGATTGAATAGGGAAAAAATGTGAGTTATCACTGAAACAACAAGAAAATGGTAGACACTTTCTCTCTGCTATTGATAACACTGAAACTTAGCCTAATATTTTATTTGTGACATATTATTTACTATTGAGTTATCGCAATTAACGGTACAATTCAAATTGTGTCTCTCTGTGTTTTGTAATATTTCATTAGCAATGAGAATAGTATTATGTACATATGCTTAATAAACACATTTATGGAGTCCATGTTCAAAACTTTTCTACTGATGTTGAGCAGTCAGGAAGATTTGGAGATCAGTGGCTGCTGCTGCTTCCTAATCCACAAAAGCAGCCAAGCTCTTTGAAGTCCAGAGTGGTATTTGTCGGTGGCTACAGGAAGTTGGTTCTGTCTGAACCCTCACCACCACACCTATTCCCTAGGAGGTTTTGCTTCTTCCTGTTTTGGTATATCTCTTCTTAAAATGTACTAGTAATATGTTAAGCTATATCTTTGTATAATTTTTTTGTCCATTGGCTATACAAGAAAATTAGTCTTCATAACCATATTGTGTATGTATATTTTTTTCATTTCTGTATCCCTTCCTCAAGTTTGTTTCATTAGAGGTAGGCCTTGAAAACAACCATGATCCACCTCAGATCATCAGGTATTGGATTCTCATAGGAGCACTGGTCCCTTGTGCCAAATAGGTTGGGGACCGCTGACTTAACTTACTTCCTTGGATGGACTGACTCCATGACTTAGTATACATTGATAACTTCTATATCTTTAGGACCATGCCTCTTTCTGATTTCCAGACTTGTAGGTCTCACAAACCATTTAGATTCCGTAACCATCAACTTTGAACCTCCACTTGTGTTTCAACATTATTTTCTGTGACAGTGAATAGCATTACTATTTACCCTATTGCTGAGGCCAGAGACCCCTCTTCCCATTTTTCTTCGTAATTCTTGGTTGTCATTATTCTGATTAAATAAACTAGTTTTAAACTGTTTGCACCATTTTTCTTAATTGTTGATTATACTTTCTAGTTTTCATTAGTAAGAAATTCAGGAGTTACTAGGTACATTTGATATTTTTAGGCTATTTCCCCCAATTATTAGTGACTAATACAGATCTAAAATAATACATTTTCATTAAGAATTTTAATTTACATAAATCACAATGAAAATTTTTGGATATTTTAGTAGTAATTGACTTTAAAGCTTAAATTCGTGAATAACATTGAAGTGAATGGCACCTTTTTTGCATTCACATAGTACCTACAGACAAGGAATAATTGATATCGATTGTGAAAGAGAGGTTTAATGTATTAGATTTTGTTCCAATCTGAACTGCTTATAACTAATAGATCAGTTATAATTGAAGTTTTAGTTATGTTTCAGCTTATTCAAAAGAAATTGGTTTTCTTGATCAGTCTTTTAAAAAGCAAAATTCTCATGCTGGCTTTATTCCCTTTTTGGTATACTCTGATATTTACAATAAAATAGATTGTTTTGAAAGAATAAGCCACAACAAGGAGCAGGGATTATGCTTCACAAACAGATGATTTTTGAATTTTATACAATATTCACTTTAGTGAGGCTCAGATCTCATGCTACTTTTTTGGGCCAATAGGCTTGTTCTCATCTGTATTTGTTTTTTTTTTCTTTAGATATTAGGATTAAGGAAGAAGAACCTGATCCCGAAGAGTGGCAGCTCAGTGGTGATTCTACATTGAATACCAATGATCTAACACACTTAAGAGTACAGGTGGTAGATGAAGAAGGGGACCAACAACATCAAGAAGGAAAAAGACTTCGGAGGGTAGCTTGTACCTGTCCCAACTGTAAAGAAGGTGGTGGGAGGTATGCACACATGAAACATTATTTTCTTTTCAAGACTGCTAATATCATCACCCTAATTTTTGAAATACTGCATGCCATATCACTTAATTATGAGATATTATTCATTACATGATCATTTTGTATGTATGTATGAGTGTGGCAGAAAAAGTTAAGAGAAGAAATTATATGAAAAAAAATTCATATCCTAATGCTCCTTTTAAAAGTAAAATTACCTAGTTTGCTTCTCTTGAAAAATAGTGTAACAGGTGCCATTTAACAGGCTCTTATCAGAAATTAGCCTATTTGCAAACCAGCAATGAGATTTGCTAAATACAAATAAAAAGTTGATTCTTGGCTTGGGAATAGCAGTTGTATAAACAAAAAGTTCAGAAATCGTTGATAAGCATAAGCATTTCCATTTTCAGCAGAAATGAATAATAAGCATTCATGTCAGAATTTTGGAAAAAAGTAGAATTGTATTTCAGTTTAGTGTTTTTAAAAATAAAGACAACATCGTAACAGGAAAAACTCAAAACACATCAGCAGTTATATCAAATGTGGATGGATTAAGCTTAATTATTAAGAGATTGAGACACATCATATTTAAAAAACAAAATCCAACCTTATGTTGATTATAAGAAACACCTCAGATAAATTAGTATAGGAATGTTAAAGATAAAAGGATGAAAGATTAGGGAAATGTTAACAAAAATAAAACATGGATAGCAGTGCTAGTATTAGGCAAGGTAGTATTAGGGTGAAAGTCATTAATAGATGTATATTTCTTAATGTAAAGTTTTTACCAAGATAATTTAAAGTCATGCTACCTTGTCCCCCACAGCTTTGAAATATATAGAGTTAAAAGTCATAGAACTTTAAAGAATAAATAAAACAGGCTAAACCTTGACCCTCAGTTAGATTTGACTTTCATAAATAGTTATCTTGAAAGTTCCTTTAAAAATGAGAATAAATTTCAGAACTTATTGCCTAACTAGAATTACATGCTTACTTATTCAAAGAATAAATAAAATTTCAAACAGCTGAATAATTACTGGTAAATACAAGTATCTAAGTATCAGATGCAAAAGCAAATCCACTTTGGAGGCAGTACACTATAGTGGTAAAGCTCTAGAGTAAAAAACTGGGTCCAAATCCCTCTTGTGTGTGCTTTTACAAGGTTATTTCCAATCTCTCTATTCCTCACAAGACTGTCTGGAACACAATAAGATCTCAACAATCATGGTTATTATTCATTACCTTTATTAAGAATAGGCTGACCAATGTGCAAATCAATAAGACCAATTCAAAGGCAGATAGAAAAATCTCTGTTAGGTCAAACTCATTAACTATATTAATAGAATTTTTTGTCTATTTAATAAATAGTACCATTTCTGAGAGGTATGTTATAAAAGCCTTTTATTATAACTATAGATTTGGTTAGTATGTCTTTAGCCCTTTTGCCTTAAAAAAAAAAATGCAGCTTGCTGTAGTGTAATTTAAGATCACGTAGGAATGCTATGTTTTCTAGGATTTGACATTTTCAGCGATAGAAGATTACTGTATTTTATAAATGGAAATACCACTACTAAAAACAATGCTATAAATAGAATGATGTTATTTGTTTCCATACTCTTGATATGCTAAAGCAATACGAAAATAATTTAAAAAGTGAGATTTTTTGGCAAATTTTGGGGGTAAGGTTAAGACTAATCCATGAGTTATCTTTGGGTAAATGCAACCACGAGCGCCACCGGTGAATATTTTCGGGGCAAATGGGAAATGGGTTAATTTAATAGACATATTTTTAAGAATTTTATTTTAATGCATGCTCATAAAAATTCAGAAATATAGAAGAATATTAAAAGAATATAAAAACACCACTTTAAGGTAACCATTGTGACATTTTAATATATACTTTTCCAGACTTTACGTATATTTTAAAGTAAAATCATCTTCTCGCTGTGTTACATGTCTGCTCTTATTTTGAAAAATTTTGTGACCATCTTTCCAAGTCTATATAGGGTCTGCATCAGATTTTCTTTTTTGGCTGTATAATAGTCTGTTGTATGGATGCATAAGAATTTAACTTTTTTTTTGAAGTTTATTGTCATTTTAATTCTTACACATATATTTTGCACATTTGTCTGATTTTTCATCAGTGTAAGTTGGCAGAAGAGGGATTCTTGGATCAAAGAGAATTTTCTGCTAGAAAAGCTGTATCAATTTATACTTTTACCAATGGTGTATGAGAGTATCTGCTTTCCCACACTCTTGCCAGTAATTGGTTTTAGCATTTTTTTAAATCTTTAAAAAGTCTGACAGATGAAAAAATAATATCTCAATATTGCTTTATTTAATATATTTTATTACTTTGTGAGATTGAACATTTTTTTGGTATGTTATTTTACCATCTTAAAATTTTTTTGAATTGTTTTTTGTCTTTTGTGAATTTGTTTATTTATGTGTTTAATTGTCATATATGCAGATACTTTTTCTGGGTTTATATTGCCTTTCAACTTTATGTCAGTGGTTTGAAAAACACATTGTTAAACAAAGAATGAGTTTCATCGCTTCAAGTTTGCAAAGTTTTTAAGAACAAAATTTTTAGTTGGTCAGTCTTCATAAGATGCTTTGTTATGCTATTAAAAAATTTCCCTATCCTGAGGATTGTAAAAGTACTTAACATTTATTTCTAGTTTTGTGAGTTCATTTTAAAATAACTATTCTAAGTAATCAAAATTGAAATTCTTAAGGAAAAAAACCTATATTATTAGAGCTCATTTGAACAAAATTCAGCCAGCGCATATGTATATATATATGTATATGTGTATATACATAGTAGGCACAATTACATCATTGATAGTTGATGCATCTAATTAATAAAAACATAACATAGTAAATTAAAAATATTTCAAAGTGTACTGCAATGGTGAGATAGGTGGTACTTAAAAGATATTAGAAATTTGACCTTATTTTCTCAGCCATTTTCTTAAAAAAAAAAAGTGTAAGGTAGCATCTTTAGAGAGTTAAATTTCATTTGTTTACTCTTTTAGCAAAATGTAAAATATAATTATATTAATAGTATTTATTTGGTCATTTATCCAATATTTATTAAGCAGAACCAACCTTCAGAAACTTTAGTGCAAGAGACAAATAATTTTAATAAAGTGAAATTCAAAAGGCATATTATGTAAGTTTGTGTGGATTAAACATCAGTCCATATTTTAAAAATTATTTTGCAAAATCTCTTTTCTTTGTCAGTATTTCAGTCTATGTCCCATTTCTCCCATCCCAAGCAAAAGAAAGACTTGACTTATTTAATTTTTCTTAATTCCTCTACCTTTAGTTTATTTTGTGTCACTCTGCCTTGGCATTAATACATTATTTGCAACATGTTTAGTAGGAACTCAATAGCAGAAACTTTAAATTCTTAGTTTTTTTTTTTCCAGGTTATTTAATATAGGTATTAGTGGAATGATTATGAAAATCAAGAAGAAAACTTATGGCTAAATTCTTTATTACCTGGTTTGTTCAGAATTATTTCAATTCTTTTCCTACTTTTACCTCACATACCATAAATTCATATCTAGATCTTGCTTGGAAGAAAATTTCCTTTTTAAATTGAAACTTAGACCTGGGTATTGAGCATTTCTCTTAAATTATATATTTATGTGTGCCCCTGTCTCCATTGTTCCTTTCTTAGATGCCTGTCCCATTTCCAAAGAATGAATATTTCTCATTTCCTTATAATGAATACCTTTTAAAACCTTTTTAATACATTTTAAAACATCTTTCCCTGGCTTCTTGGTTCTTTGAGAACCCAAATTTGTTGCTGTAATATGTTACAACCTTATGCTTTGTTAGTTTTCTCAAGCTAAATTTTTGTTTGCTAAGTTAGTGAAATAGTACTTTTGACCTTGGTGGTAGGCTTAGAAGAGAGGCAAGAAGTCTTGAGTACAACAGTGAACTGAATGGGGTTCTCTGTGAAATTGCTGTGGTGAACACAATATGTAAAATTGGTTTGTACACCAATAGCCACAAGCATTTCTCTTTTCTTGGGCTATGTAAGAATAAATAAAATAAATTTAAAAATCTAAATTAAACAGAAACAATATTGGCTTTGGTTAAGACTTTGGCATTGCAGGTGAACCAGAAAAACCTGTTTCACTCAGCTCAGCTCTTTGAGGAGAGTTGTAGAAATTGGGGGTGGACTGGAGCAGAAACTAGAATTGTATTAGATTATGACATCCTTGCCCTTGAGACAACAGCATGACTCCTCCTTGTCTTTACTTATGCTATTCCTCTGCCTGGAATGCCTTCCCTCCTTTCTATCTAAATCCTACCCACCTCCTCCACGAAGCCTTCTCTAACTACTGGAGCCCACATTGATGTCTCCCTGTTCAGAACACCTATGGCATCTAACAGCCAGCACTGCACCGTTTAGCACTGTTTGTCCTATGGCAATTTCACATGCTACTGAGTGTGAGTACATTAAAATATAAATGTGGGGAAATATGCATTTTTCCAGTAAAAATTGAAAAATGATAGGTATATACAGGAGGATTTTCAGGCTTACGGAAGGTTTATAGGCTATAGCTAGACTGTGAGATTGTGGGAGGAGGGGAAGTTGGGGGGGTCTTAAATGTACCTTTTTAAATCTCAGAAACATTGCAAAATTTATATAATGTGATTTTTGACAATGAGTTGAAAATTTTAAGTTTTTTTATAAATTCATTTTTATTCAATAACTAGCCTAATTTTTTTAAAGCTTGAGTATTAAGTAGTATTTAATACTATTTGGATATCAGTTCTGGAATCAAAAAAATTTTCTTCTTGCTTAGGCCTTATAAGATACCTCTGTTCACCCATCTAATAAGCACATATCTCCCAAACCCTGTTCTTGGTATCAGATAATGAAATGTAACAAATGTCAAATTTTGCGATGTGGAGAAACTTTATATTTCTGATGTATAATTTTGGGTATCTTTGCATGGTTACTATGAAGAGAATTTTAACTGTAAAGATAATTTTGGCTTATATGTATTTCATATAGTACTGAGGAAACCAAGACAATAGCTTTGTCTAGATTTTTTTCTTCAACTTTCTCCAGTGTGTATTCAGGGTGTGGCCACACAAATTTATGAATAAATATGCTTAAATCATTGTTAATTAAAGTCTGCTTAAGTTGCCTATCTACCTTTTATTTGTACCTGTGATTAGTTATGCATTCATGCTTGATTTATTTACTTTTTAAATTAGCTGACATCGTGACTTTGAGTAGACAGACCATTTGTTTTCCCATACAACTAAATTGGATTGGGCCTATGTATAGATTGTGTGAATGGCCCTGACAATAATAAATAGTTAATTATACATTATCTGTGATATGTCCTTTTAAATTCTATTATACTTGAGCATATTTACATTTGGAAAGCAATTGCATTCTGGAGGGAAATTTATATGTTTGAGATATGAATTTTTATTTAAATTGCTTTTAAATGGTAAATGGTCTTGGTTTCCGATTGACTTCATGATGATAATGTCTTCTATTTGAAATTCAACATGGGATTATATGATATATATGGTAATGTTTATTTGAATATTTTCACATAAGCATATATTATTCTGTGTGTGTTTTTTAGAGGTACCAATCTTGGGAAAAAGAAGCAACACATTTGTCATATACCAGGATGTGGTAAAGTCTATGGGAAGACCTCACATCTGAGAGCTCATCTGCGTTGGCATTCTGGGGAGCGCCCTTTTATTTGTAACTGGATGTTCTGTGGTAAAAGATTTACTCGAAGTGATGAATTACAGAGGCACAGAAGAACACATACAGGTTACTAATATTTACTTTTAACAGACAAAAACGAATTATAGGGGTATTTACTACCTTGAAAGTTTTTTTAGCATACCTTATTGAACTGAATTTTAAAAATATGACCAATCACATCAAATTTTTATCTTCAGTAACACCAATTTAAAAACACTAATTCCAAACCAGGCAGTATGGTTTATCTTGTAAAATTTTATTTTATGCAGACTTTGGTTAGCCTTTTTTCCTTTTTTAGCTAGCTTTTTTGTTTGTTTTGACATTATTGAATGTCTTAAGCCACATTTATGCTATTGTTTATTATGTTAATGTTTTAAATTAGTCATCTGCTTTTACTCTTGATCTTATTCTTTCTTCCTCCTCCTTAAAACTTTAATAAAGAATAATTCCTTTTCCTCTGATGAATTTAGGCATTTCACTTTTTTTCTTATATTAATATCTGTGAGATAAGCAAAATATATTTCATTGAGGAATAACTAAGGCATTGTTGATATCAAGATTCTTTCATTCTTTCATTTAATTATTTTTATATATTGTTGTATCGTGGTTTCATGAAATGGACTTAGGAATGGCCCAAACTGAACCCTATTTTACTATTACTTAAAGATGGTTTTCTCCTGCTACTGTGTAATCATCAAGGAGTTCATCAGTCTGCTCAACACTGAAGAATTGAAAAAATATATAATGAACTTGAGTCCCTAGAGCACTTAGAAGCAGCATGGTGAAGTTGAAGACATTATGGATTTTGAAATCTCCTAGATCTGGATTCAAATCCAAGTACTCTGTTAGGTTAAGCAAATAAGCTGTCTCTGACTCTGGTTTCACACCTACATTGCTTTGAATATAACATAGAATAACCTGTAGCGTATTTGGTAGTATACATATAAAATGATCTAATTGTTTTTGTTTCTGTCTCCCTCATCATGTAGGTAGACAGATGAGCTATTTGTAACTGCAACAGACAAGAAAAGTAGATAAAGTATGTTCAGAGGAAGAGATCATTATGACTTGGAATAGTAAGGCATTGCTGGGCAGTTGGGCAGGGATAGTAGACCTTATGGTGGCCTTATAACGGACTTTTCCTCAGTGGAATTTGATCAGTAAGACATAATGTAAAAGTGGGGAAAAGATCTGTGATCAAGTAAGTTTGGAAGATACTGGGTTAAAGAGAGTCACTACACGTCCATTCAAAGCAGTACCTTTTATGGACCTTGAGCACTGTGCATCTCTTTAAGTGGGGGTATGTAGTGTGTGTAGCATTTCTCAGCTATCTTTCATCATTGTGCCATTTACTGTGGAACATTTCTCAGGACTGTTGTTCCAAAAGAAACTTCAGGAAATAGCTTCCCAGAAGACTAGAATAGAGTATGTGAATAGAAGAGGTGAGAGACAGTTTGACATGAAGGCGAGATTTTTATATAACACATTCCTGTTAAGTAGGATTGAGCCACAATCCTAGTTATTTGCAAGTTAGTCTTTCATTCCCATACCACTTGTTAACAGTGGTGAAGTTTTGTACTGTAATAAAATTTGATATTTAAGGAAGATATGTCTGGCATTGATTTGTTGGATCGGAGAAGGGAAAGAGTTTAGGTGTGAAGTCTGATGAGAACCTAACCTAGAGTAGAAGTGCTGGAATAGGAGATAGGTAAGACATTTTGAAGAAAAATACTAGATTTGATTGATTTCTCTCTGGATTCCTTTTAGGCTGGCCTTTTGCCTTCTAGTAATCTTCTTACACAGTAGGTCTCCAACATATTAGAATTCAGTCAGTCTTTTGTATTAAAAATATTTTATTTATGTTGGGAAATAAATTTAGGCATCAGGGTCTTATTAACTTTAACATGATATGTTAGGCTTGCTCTTGATTATTTCAGCCGAAATCAAGTCAGCTAGCCATCCATTATTCTCGGAAGTACTCAATCTTATTGTACCTCAAGTTTGCCTCTTTGCTTTAATCTAGAAGTATGCTGTGTAGTTACTTGAATTCAGATTTCAGAGTTGAAGGTTTATTATCATGGATATGACATATGACTAATACCTTAAATAGCTTAAAACTTTTTTTACAGAAGTACAGTAAGTCTTCATTTAACATTGTCAATAGGTTCTTGAAACTAAGACTTCAAGTGAAAGGATGTATAACAAAATCAATTTTACTATAGGCTAATTAATATAAACAAGAATTAAGTTCCTATGGCATATTTCTCGTCATAAAAACACCAAAACTTCTAAATAAGGACCCAAAACACTTCTAATAAACATTGAAGTACATGTCTGCTATGTGTATACTTAAGAAAGATGAATACAAACGAGAATTATTTTCCAACCCACTTATTCCAGTTCACGGTTGCCAGTGGCCAGAGCCTCTACCAGTATCTCTGGGCACAAGGTGGAAACCAACCCTGGGCAAGAGGCCTTTCCAGCGTGGGGTACACTCAACACCACCTCCCACCCACCAATATACACACTCAGACTGAAACAATGTAGACACACTAATTCACCTCACATGAACATTTTGGGGATGTTGGAGGAAACTAGAGTTCCTAGAAAAAACCCACATAGACATGGGCATAGCGTCCAAACTCCAGAGACAGTGACCTTTCTGGGAATCAGTTATTTTTCCCTCATCGTTATAACAAAAATACGTTGAACTAGATGATTTTATTCAAGGACCTGCTGTATGTGACAGATAATCATTTTCTGGCTGATGTCTTCTTACAACAGATGTTTCAAAACTTAGCATAGTTGAGGTATTAAAATCTTAACTGAATATCATTTGATAAGTATGAAGGTTGCTTTTTGTCAAAAAGTAAAGATGACATTTACTTTGAGGGGAAATATTCTATGAGAAATTTGCAGAGGCATCTCATAAACTATTAAAATGTTAATTGAATTGTTTCCTGTCCTTAATTGTCATTGTTGGCTTATTTTCTTTCTCAAGGAATGATTAGCCTGTTGTTGAATTTTAAAAACTAAGTAACTTAATTTTATTCCTAACAGGTGAGAAGAAATTTGTTTGTCCAGAATGTTCAAAACGCTTCATGAGAAGTGACCACCTTGCCAAACATATTAAAACACATCAGAATAAAAAAGGTATTCACTCTAGCAGTACAGTGCTGGCATCTGTGGAAGCTGCACGAGATGATACTTTGATTACTGCAGGAGGAACAACACTTATCCTTGCAAATATTCAACAAGGTTCTGTTTCAGGGATAGGAACTGTTAATACTTCCACCACCAGCAATCAAGATATCCTTACCAACACTGAAATACCTTTACAGCTTGTCACAGTTTCTGGAAATGAGACAATGGAGTAAATATTACACAAATACTTATTCATTGTGGTTATTTTTATACAGTAGTGAAAAGAATATTGTTCCTAAGTTCTTAGATATCTTTTTATTGATGTGCAAAAATTTTTGGATTGACAGTAACTTGGTTATACATGACACTGAAATGCCTTACTTTGTATGATATTCCATAGTATATTAAAAATGGTAAAATTGCATGGGTTTTGTAGGTACTTTTGGAATCTAGAAAAAATGAAATTTTACCAAGTTATATAAAGAGAAAATTGAATTTAACAATGAGAATGGTAGTCTAACCAAATGCATCAATCCTGTGTGGTTTAGTGTAAAAATGAGAACATGTTGGTATTTATCTATTGTAAGATAAAAAAAAGTTGGTGGGTGAAAGAAATCATGTTATGATAAAAAATTTTTGTAATTTTCTTGATGACTGGAATTTTTATTATGCATAACTGACAAATCAAGTTTCCAAGCAAATGTTACATAGCGTAGGCTTTACTTAGCTTATCAATTTGTCATTTTGAAGCTAATTATTTTAATTAGGTTAACTATGTACAATATTTTAAGCATTACTCTTGTAAGATTTTGAAAACTACATTTTAACATGGAACTCTAGGGATAGTCACCTTTTAAATCCTGTTGAAAAGCCATGTTTAAGATTTAATTTGCCAAAATAATGTGTTAATATTTCAATAACAAAGTTGGGCAATATAACCAATGTTTAAAATTAAAGTTTAAAATGTATAGGTTGAGGCATTTGGGTGGTAAGAAAATGTCATAGTGAAATATCCCTTTTCTTGCATATTGGAGGACCAAAAAATAAGGTATATTGCGTCTTAGCAGTGATTTTTTTTATCCAATCTTGTTTCCAAAAACCATATGTCTGCCAGGGCCTTAAAAGCCATCATGTAAATTACCAGTAAAGTATAACATATGCAAACATAATAAAATCACTTCCATAGTGACGATACTCCAACCATATGGATATTAGTCATAGAAAACTAGCGGTTTTATGATATTTTTTTAAGTCTTTTTTCTTTTGTCTAGGTAGTCAGTCTGCACTTAAATATCAACATTTTCCTTTTTTGCTTCTTCCCTTAAAATTTATATGTATTCAGTACATTTAATTGAGAAACATGTTTTTTATTATGCTGTATTTTCTTTTTATTTTTTAATTATTGTTTATATTTTCAATTATTAAAAAATGTACAAAATAAAGTTTCATTGCTGGTCTTGTAAGAGCTATCCAATTTTCCTAAATGTATACCTATAACTGCAGCATTTCACCTATTTCAAAAATTGGGAATTCTGTTTATTTGTTATTCTTAAGACCACCTCAAATTTAAAGGCTACCTTATTGTACGTTTAAAGTGTATTATAACAGTGTGGTAGTTAATAAAACACTATTTTTTTTTCTTTTGAGTTTGTTGTGTTCCTATGCATTTAAAGTATTGCAGTGGTATGGGTAAGAAAATCTGTTTTTTCTTCAGTTTAGCCTTTTATTTGCAGATTATTGATTTCAAACAAATTATATTTAACTTAAAAAGGGAAAAATAGAGGCACCGTCAGATTACTAATTTTTAACCCAAGAATAAGCTTATTAAATAAAAATTGAAAAAAAAAATTTATCTTTAGTCCACATTGAATCATACCAATTTTTTCTTGAGTCATCAGTTTTATCAAAGCCATTTTGCAAACCTTGTGTTTTGTTTGTTCCTCCTGTTAAAACAATGGGGAATATTTTGATTTATCAAAAACTTGAATTTACATGAAGATTTAAAAAAATGATAAGACAAAACTTCGGTAATGATAGCAAGAACTATTTGAAAAGTTATATTTTGAATATGTGTTATGCCCAATAAAAGACAAGGTAGGAAAGGACAAATTAATATTAACATGACTGCACTTTAGGTATTTTTAACTTAAAAATCCAGTTACTCTCCACATATACAGTGGAGTTAAAGATTTTCATTATTTTTATCAAGCTCATTCTGACACTGTCAATAACATCTTTGAATGCATAGGACAATTCTAGATAAAATTTTTCTAAATGTGAGATTTAAGCTTCTGATGTGAAATAGGACTTGGAATTGTAGAAATTAATCAGTGGAATACAATTATTTTCAAGTTACACAGGTTAGAATTTGAATCTTCAAACTCTTAGATAATTAAAAAAATTTTAATTTAGGATGTGTGAAGAGGATTATGTTAAAAGGTTGCTCACTTGAGCAAAATACCCATTAAGTCAGATTAAATTTTTTGGAGTGATTGTAGAGGTGATTTTAAATAATATTGAAATTTTACAATAAGTTTATAGACCGTTTTTTACCAGTTTTTAGAACATGAATGCAGTGAAGGAAGTAAATAGTCTTGAAAATTATTTTAAGTTTTTGGGTTTTTTTGAGTGTCCACTAGAACTATACCAATGAACTTTTGATATTTACCTAGCAAATCAAAGTATTCAACCTCAGCCTAGGTGATTTTTAAATATTTCTATTTTTGTATTAAAAAATATTGAATATACTCGAAACACTATGAAGAATTACCCTGAAGTCATTTTTTTCTAGTTAAAAATATCTATTAGTATTGTGTATGAGTATAATATTTCTTATTGTAAGTATACTCTTTAATAGTTCTAATCAGTTCCTTTATTTTTGAAAAAGCTAGAGTTAATGCATAGTATATTTACATAGAAATCCTATTTATCAGAACATACTCATCTAGTGGACCAGATGTCTATACCTTAAGGTGTTAAAATTTTATTTTCCATTAATGACTTTGAAAAGTAATTCGGTTAACCAAAAAACACAAACTTTTGAAGGAGGACACCTATTACAAAAAGGTATCCTATAAGTAACTTTGGGCAAAGTGGTGAAAATGCTTAAATAGTAAACATACATATACGTATAAGCTAAAGGCATGTCAAACATGTTTCATGGAAAATAGCCGGTATTTTTCATCGGAAAATTCTGGGAACATTTAAAAATGTCCACAGGCCTAGCTTTATCCTTGACTTACCAAAAATCTACATCTCGGGATGAGTGAGTATATATATATATATATATATATATATATATATATATATATATATATATATATATGTATGTATGTATGTATGTATGTATGTATTATGTAACATCTTCTAAAATGACTCTGATAAACATTCCTGGATTAGAATCGTTTAAATAGAGCAAGCATCCCCTTGGCATCTAATTGTAGCTCAGAACTTAATGCTGACTGCTCATGATCCCAGAGTTTGTTAAAAACTTTATTATAGTCATTATTGTTAGAAATTTGGGGTTACTACTAATAACATTTGGGTTTAAAATATGTAAGTTGACATTTTATGCTACCCATTAAGACAATTTAGTTTTCAGTGTTAAAAGTTGGTAAGAATGGTTTTCAATGTAAAAACTATTTGTATGTTTAAAACTTAATGCCATGAATGAGTAGTAAGTCTGTTGTCTGATAATGAGCACAAAAGCAATTGCTTGTTGGGAGCAAGACTTTTACCAAAAATGAGCAAGATTTTTACCAAAAATGACCCTTTTAGTGTTTTTGACACAAAGATATATTGATTTTGACCCTTCCCTAGTTCAGACAGATTTGCATATAGTCAAATGTATTGTAAATTTGTACTAGAGACAGCAGATAGACAGTGCTCAAGAAAGAAGGGAGAATTTTGAATGGAAAGTTGTAAACTCAGGCAGAAGAAATGGCATTAGCAGAGGTATAGCGTGGCTTGTTAGGTGTGATAGGGAAATTTGTGAAAAATGGAGTGGCAAAGTTTTAGAGGGGCTAATTGCAAAGGAGTTCAAAATTTAATCTTTAGCAGTGATTCTTCGCCTTTGGGGGATCATAGTTCTTAGAAAAATGCACCTTAAATTTATTCAAAGTCAGGATGTTCAAACACTACCTGGGCATCTGTTTAAGTTAAGGCCTTGGAAAACAGCCACACTTAAGGAACTGGTGGAGGTAGAGGAATTGTTAAGGAGACCTAAACCATAGGAAGTGTCAAAGATGGTAATAAATGTAGCAGTATAGATTAAGTCATGAAAAGGAAATGGCTATAGATTTGGTAGTAAGGAGTGGCCTACTGATCTTTATAAGCAGTTGATGGGTGTTTTGATGAGAGTGGTAAATGGCACAGGAGAAGAGGCTGTGAGACAGCAAGTGTAAAATATTGTTTGGTCTTGAAAGATGGGCAGATACATGGCTGAGTCAGGATTGAGAAAATTGTTGAAAATGTTTTTCTGATTATAAAAGTAACAAATATTAAGAAAATATAGAATTTAAATTTAACTGCTAAGCTTCCCAGAAATAACCATTGTTTCCTTTTAAAATGTATAATAAAATTTGAGTTGAAGTATGAAAAGCACGATAACATTAACATGATTCATACCATTTTGTTATATATTTAAGGTTATTTTTCTTTTTGGTGTTAAAAACGTGCTTATAAGGAGGTATGTTTCCTTCAGCCTTTCTCCCCCACCTCCCAGCTTTTAATTCCCTTGCTTCTAGATCCATTTTAAGCTACATAATAGATATGTGATATTGGGTAGGTTTCTTAACCTTAAAACTTAGTTTTTATCATCATAAAAGGAATAACTAACAGTGCCTCTCATAGGATTGTTGGGAGGATTAAAATGTAAGCATTTAGCATAGTGCCTGTCTTATAGTAGAGATTCAATAAATGGTTTTTTTTTTTCCCCACATCTGTTTACTAACTGGAGATTTCATTTTTCTATAGTGAAGGGACCAGTATTTTGGAATTTCCATGTTTAGCTATTCTTGCATTGATTTTCCTTTTCAGAATGAGAGGGAATTTTGTTTTTAACTTAAAAATGTGGAAAGCAAACTGTGGAATCTAAATTGATGATGAGCAGTGTGTCTGAAGTGACTGCCCTCTTAAAAAAGGACAATAAAAAATACAGGGAAGTGTCTTTTCCTGAAGAAATTATATCCTAATGTACAATTCTTTTATCATTTCTAGGAGCCAGCTAAAGAATCTTCAGGTTCATTTCAGTTGAAAGATAAAGTTTAGCATTTAGTGGTTCCAACATTAAGTTGGAAAAGGCTATCAAAGAAATGCAGCTTATTTCTCAAAAAAAAAAAAAGTCACAGCCTCTAATCAATAAACAACAGGGAAATACAGGAAGTGTTAGAGTATATAACTTTAAAGGTATCTGCACAACTTATGTCCAGTTTTCTAACGATTCCTGCCACCTTCAGGGATGAGCTGTTTAGGTGGTCAGACAAGGTGTGGACATCTGGTCAAATTTGAGCCAATTGATTGATTTCTCCTGAGACTTTGGAATTGGAAAACATGTCTTGGAAGGTTGCATTTGGAACATAAATGTGAAACATAATAACAAGGCTGAGAGACATAACCCCAGAAGAAGAAGATGAAGAAAACAGCTGCTTTAATTACTAATAGCAGTTTTTTTCAGTGCATTTCCTTCTGGATTCTTTAAGACACACTTAAATCCTTACAGAAAGACTGCCCCACTTCCACCTTTAGTTTTTCCTTAAGTTTAGGAGTCACTTGCCAACTAAAACGTCTGAGATAAAATTCCTTCTTGAGTAAAATACAGTGGTTCGATGTAATCGATAACTTGATCATGTAGGAAATACCAGCAAAGTCATGGTTAGTGCCACATGAGTCAGGTTTAGATGAGAGAGAATTTAGTACAGAGCATGAGTGAGTCAGGATGGCCCTTGAAGGGCCAGTGAAGAGAATTGATTAAAAGGCTTAGAAGTCCATCTATAGTCTTAACACACTTACCAAAGAGCTGTGTCTGTGTTCGTGCCTGTATTTGGTCTTAAGGAATATTGACTTTCTGCCAACATTAACTTTATATCTAATCTCTCACTCCACAAGGTCTTTCATTTCGACTCAAGTTTGGTTTAGGCCTCACCTTTGTGTAAACCCAATTACTTAGTCTTCCGCACACCCTGATATTTTAAATTCTTAATTGAATCTTTCTCATTTTTTACTATTGGTAAGTTTCTGTGGCTTTTTCATCACAAACCATTTAGTAAACCTTTAACAGTGTAATGTAATGTGTAGATTTTTGGCTTAGGCACATCGGGATTTATGTCCTGGCTCTGCTGCTTGCTATGTGGCCTTGGACTTTACCTTTCCACTCTGAGCCTGTTTTCTAATCTGTAAAATGGGGATAATAGCAGCATCTTCATAGGGTGATAGTAAAAAATTTAATGCATGTAAACCACAATGCCTGGCACAGTAAATAAGCCTCAGAGAAATCAGTATTCCTCCAGCACTTGGAAATAATTACCTTCATTCTGTATTAAAGTGTTTATTCACTTTGATCCACCTAGTTGTCTGTCAGCAATGTTACTAACAAAATTCTTAGCATTTGTATTGTGCTCCTTTTTATTAAGCATTTCAAACATCCAGAAAAAATAAAGGCAATATAACAAATACCTTTAACCATCTAGCTTTTGCAGTGCAGTCATCATTTTATATGTATCTGTATAGCCTTCTCTCATTCCATTTCTTTGCCTTCACCCACAGAGGTTACTGTGCTGCTCTGAATTTGATGTTTATCAGAATGATACCATAAATTATTTTATATGCTTATAGATGTGCACATGTAGGATTGTTTTCATGTTTTTGAAACTAAATGGTATACTGTATATAACCTTTGGAACTTGTTTTTTCACTCACATTTTTTGAGATGTACCGATACTAGCACGTTTCTTTAAATTATTCATTTTAAACTCTTTTAAACTATTCATTGAATAAGTATATCACAATTTATCCATTTTCTTGTTGATGCACATTTCAGTTATTTTCAGTTATTGGCTATTATAAACAATGCTGCAGTGAAGTACTTGACACATTTCCCTGCACATGTTTCTTTTAGGTATATTTGTAGAACTTTAGTCACTGGCCAGTAGGATATTCTTGTCTTCAGGTTTGCCAGATATTGCCAGGTGGATCTTCACAACGTATGTACCAAATTACACTCCTACCAGCAATTTATAGGAGTTAACGTTTTCCCGCGTCCTGCCTATCCCTGGCCTTGGCATATATTTATTTCTGATGAAAACATTATTTTGCAGTTTGACAAACTGATTTAAAATTAATCTGGGATGAAAACAAACCAGTGTAACTGAGAAGTTAAAAAGGAATCAAAGACTAAGTCATGTATGTAAAAAGTTAATACAAATAGGCATAACCATACATTCGTTAACTAGCAGAAAAATACATATTTTTCTTTATGGTTCTATTAACTCTCATTTAGCTCCTGCCCTAGTATGGTGCTCCCTACACCCTCTCACTGCCTTTTCACACAGTAGACGGCCCTCTTGGACTGAATGTTGTAAGGAAGGCTCAGGCCAGCTAGCTGCCTTCCATGGTGTTCACTTCATCCAGAGGCTGAGAGTATAGGCTACTACTGCACTATGGCCTCTAGTCTCTGCCCCTTCTCTCCAGTTCTCTATTGGTCCCCACCCCACCCCAACTCAAGTAGTCATTGATTAGTTTGTCAGATGAATAAGCCAACTGCAAACTAGGGAAATACTTTCTTATAGAGATCCCTAGTACTGACACAAATTGTGCGTGTATGCATGTGTGTGTATGTGTATTTGTGTACATGCATGATGGATGTGAAATGATAACTCATGATTTTGATTCTTATTTATATTCTGGTGAGATTGAGCATATTTTCATTGTTTATAATAGGGAATAGCCTATTTGAATCCTTTGCCCACTCGCTTTTTTGAGTTCTTTGCATTTTTGCATTGATTTTTAAGCATTCTTAATAAATTCTGGTTGGACATTACTTTAGGGACATATGAGCTGGTAATATCTTTTCACAGTCTGGAGCTTTTTCTTTAAGTTTGTTTATGGTGTTCTGTGTGTGTGTGTGTTTTACAAAAGTCTTATTGAATCTCTGAGTTGGAACTTTATCTTTGAAGAAATCTTCCACATAGTGTCATAAATGTGTTTTTCTTTAAAAATTATATGATTTTGCCTTTTAATTTAGTTTATTCATCCTTGAAATTTTTTTTGGCTTATGTTGTAGTCAGTATTTTTCATATGTATAACCAGTTGTCTTGGCACAGTTTTTGAATGGTCTAGCTTTTCACCACTAGTCATAATGGCTGTCTCTCATTTATCAAGTTTTCATTTGTGCATCTATTCCTTGATTCCTTTCTGTCTTCCCTGTGCTGAGACCATGGCTCTCAGATTTTGACATATAGTTGGGCAAGTCTTTTCTGCCCAACCCTTTTCCTGTCCTTCAAAATAATTTTGACTCTTCTTGAGCCCTGGCTCTATAAGTTTTAGAGTTAAATCATCAAATTCCATTGAAAAATCACATTATGTTTTTTATTTGAATTACATTGAGTTCATAGGTTAATTTGGAGGAAGAAGGTTATCTTTCTATCCATGGACATTGTGTACCTCCGTTTATTCAATCTCCATCAATGTCCTTTTATAAATTATTATTTTCTCTTCAGAAGGACTTAACATGTCTTCTTACATGTATTCCTATGTAGCTTTTTTTAGTTCTGTAGGGACTAGGCTTTTAAAAAATTAAATGTGAAATTGATCAGTGCTGGTCTATGTAAATGCTATTGATTTTTGTAAATTGATTTTGTCTACATCTCTTACTAGTTCTAATAGTTTGCCTATAGATTCTATAAAGTTTTCTATGGAAACAGTCACATTATCAAATAAGAAAAGTTAGTCTTTTTGTTTCCAATGCTGATACCTTTTAAGAAAAATATTGCACTGGCAGCTTAATGTTAAATAGAAATGGTGGTAATGGACATCTCTGTCCTCTTTCTGACTACTTTTCTTACATATAACCCTATTTGGTCCTTATGGCATTATGAGATAGGCAGAATAGGCATTACCTCTATTTATAGTTCAGACTTAGATAAAGTGTCACACAGTCATAGCTAGCGAATGCCAGAGAATGTGGACTCAAATCCTGATCTTCTGACTTCAAATTCTGTGTGATCATCCAAAGTACCACAGCTGTCTTCATAGAATTTATATAGAATTTTTTTTTCCTTCAACAAACATTTGAGTACATGCTATATATACTAGGCCCTTGGGATAAAATGATTATCAATTCATAGTTCCTGTCTTGAAGGATATAATCAGAGAGGCTAATGACATTCTTGCTAAAATTACCTTTCTGACTTAAAAAAAAAAAAAAACTTATCTGGCTTCTCTAGTTTTCTGTACTCTTGTCATTAAAACAACATATTCCCTTTTATTACAAAGTTTGGGGAAGAGTAGCTTTTTTCTTTCTTAAACATGATCCTCAGAGCTACAGCATAACCCTGCTAAGTACCCACAGATGTGACATCTGGAACATTATACTCCAAGCATGCAAGAGCCTGAGTGACGGTCCCTGTCTGCTTGGCAGAGGGATATATATATATATGAGGGCATATAATAAACTTTTTATGGCATTCAAAAAAACCCATAGGGACTTACTTGCTCAGGCTCTAGTGTTAAGCTCAAGGATAATGTACTTGAAAGGCCAAATTCAGGGTAGGAAAAAATAAAGTAAGAAAAGTTGCTTATGATGTCTGTCTGACCAAAGTCTCCTTGCATCTACACTAATATTGGAGACAGTCAACCCTGAAATGGAAACTAGAGACCACAAGGCGGTAGTGACGTGTACTCAACCAACTTTCTAGTCACAGTTGATGAACAAGGAAAAAGTACTATTCTGTAAAATTATTTGAGTGATGACTCACAGGGAAGGGGTCAGGTAGGTGTAAACACCACCCACAGCCAGGGGCCTTGTGTTATCTGGGCCCCTCTCTGCTGGGCTGGTTCTTTATTTCAATTGGCAAAGGATAAAGGGACAGTTTGAGAGATTCTTGTGTCCCAGACACAGGGAGAAGAGGCTTGGAGGAAAGAAGGAAGCCATTAAAAATGGCTGGTGTGAAAAGATTCAGGAGAATCAGGAGGGCTTAGCTTTTAGCATTGAGTGCTGGGCATCTTCTTAATCTTTACATAAAAAACTACTGAAGTTGTTCACAGGATGCAACTTCTTGCTGCTGGTGTAGAGTCTTAATATTATTTGAAGATAGCTTTTTGGACTCCAACCCAGTGTGATCATACCATCTCTGTCCTTGAGGTTTTGTCCGATAGCTTGAGAGCTGCTGGAGAGGAAGCTGCAAACTCAAATTCCTCTTTGGTTTTGCTCTGCAAGGTCAAAGAAAACTATCCCTTTGCAAACAGCCATAAAATGAACAGGATCACGATGTGGCATCTGTCAAGTTGCTAGATAGGCCTCCAGCTGCAGAAGGGCCCAGGTCATGCTTGTCCTTCATCTGTAAGAATTAGGAGCACCAGGTGCTAACTCCTTTATTTTGCCTTCATTTCCCTCTTGCCAGATGGTAGGCAGCTAGGGTGAGTGAAGCTGGGGTTTGCCTCACTGTCACCTACTCTTTACCTTCACAATCAGCTTCTTGAAAGAGTTGTCTACACTCTTTTTACTTCGTCTTCTACTTTCTTCTTAATTCTCATTTGGTTTCTGCCCCATCGTCCCACTGAAAATGGTCTTGAAATGGTCAGTGATAACTTCCATGCCACTAAACCATGTAACATTTAAACATTTACATCCTGCTTGACTTCAAGAATGTTCGAGTCAGCTGGCTGTATTCCCTTTCTTGAAACAGTCTCTGTGACATCCATGGCCTTCCTCACTTCTTCCTCTTTCTACTTCTCTTTCCTTTGACAGTTTTTTTTTTTATACCTGCACTTCAACGTTGGGTTTTCTCAAGGCTTGATCCTGAGCTGATTTCTCTTCTCTTTGTACACTTTTTTTACTGGATGATCTCATTCATTCTGGGTATTTTCTTTTACTCCAGATATGGACAGCACCCAAGTTTTCTGTCTCTACTCCACTCCCCACTTGGGTTGCAGCCAAGATATTGAACTACCTATTTGGCCCCTCTGTCAGATGTTTTACAGGTGCCTCAAAGTTTGTGTTGAAAGCTCAATTTCTGAATGTTTGCCACTAAACCAGTGTTTATCTTAACGAATAGCATCATGATATGCATCTAGATGCACATTGCCAGAAAAGTGAAAATTAGCCTTGTGAGCCTTCCTTATCCCTCCATATTGGTCCTTTTGATATTCTAAATGTTTCAAAGGCCTTGGATCTCTCTACAACTCCTCTGCCAGCAGCCTAGCCAGAAGCTGCCATCTTTTTTGCCTGAATTATGGAAATAGTCTCTAATTTGGGCTGTTCATAACCACTCATCTTGACTTCCACCCCCTTTTCTGCTAGTCTACTCTCTACATAGGAGCCCAGAGTGATCTTTAAAAAGTATTCATCTTCACACTTGCAAAGATGTCTCTTAAGACTCTACTGGCACTTCAGGTAGCATCCTGAGTCTTTGCCATGGCCTGGTTGGTCCTTGGCTGACTTCAGCAGCCTCTTCAGATGAGTTCGTCTCTCATTTGCTATGCTCCAGTCAGACTGCCTACTCTCACTTTTTCAGATAGCTCATGTTCCTTCTTATTTGCCTCTGGGCTTTGTGTATTTTCTCAGAACTGCATTATAACTTTTGTAGGCTCTAGGTACTTTTGCCCTCTCTGTAGGCCCCTTCATACATTTTTTAAAAAATTATATTTGATGACTACACTGGTACAAAGATGAATATAATTCTGGTGGGGTTCAATTTTTTCTATCAAGTTAAATTCACATAACATAAAATTGACCATTTTAAAATGGACAATTCAGTGGCATTTAATACAGTCACAATGTTTTGCAACCACCACCTCTATCTAGTGACAAAACATTACCCATCATGGAACCCCTGTACCCAGTTAAGCAGTTGCTCTCCATTCCCCCTGGTCCCTGAGAAACACTAATCTGCTTTCTGTCTCTCTAGATTTACTTATCTGGATATTTCACATAAGTGGAATCACATACTACATATGGCCTTTTATGTCTGCCTTCTTTTACTCAACATGTCTTGGAGGTTCATCCACATTGAAACCTGTATCAGTACTTCATTCCTTTTTTACGGCTGAATAATTTTACATAATATGGATATACCACATTTTGTTTATACATTCATCCACTGATGGCATTTGAGTCGTTTAACTTTTTTGCTGTTGTCAACGGTGCTGCTATGAATGTGCATGTACAAGTATTTATTTAAATGCCTGTTTCGATTATCTTAGTATATGCCTTGGGAGTGGGAATGCTGGATTAATTCTCCTGATTTTAAAGAAGTTAAAAACATTTTCATGGACCCCTAGATGTATTGTGAGGCTAGGCAGTGCGCCTAATGTGCCCAATGATAAAGTGAACACTGCCTTCTGCTCCTTCTGTCTGAGAGGCTTCTATTTATTTCATTTTCACTGCATCAGGAGAGGGGCAGCCCCAGCTAGTAAAATGTCCATTGGGAAGACCTACTGTGACTCAGAGAGCAGGTGGAGCCCACTGAGTAGCACAGAGAGTGAACTTATTCTCAGTTCCCATACCAGGTAGAAATATGGATTGATGGCAATAGTCAAAGCTCAAAGTGAAGAACCACTCTACATATCTACATAATCAGTCAGCTTACTATCCGGCCCCCTCAGCTGATTTCATGCTGTGTCCCCAGCTCCTAGCAGCAGGTTCCTCTTGGTTCTCATGTTTCTACCCCACATCAGCTACCTCTCTTCGGGGGTACTTGACCCTGCCAAAAGAAAAATAACCAATTCCTTTAGTCTTGAGTACAGTGTTGGTGGTATTATATAGTAAAATATGACCTAGTTATGCTGACATAATTATTTTTTCAAGACCTTGAAATTATATTCTGGTGTTAATTGGAGAGTCTTGAGTAAAATTTGAACTTTATGAGGAAGAAAATTCCAAGCAGAATAAGGGATAATAGAGAGCATGGTGCTTTCCTCAGCATTCAATCATATATCTCCTTTAGGACTTTTGCAGCAACCCCGTGAGAACAGAAGATGGAGAGGAAAAACCATGTTTTGTTTGAACATGTCTTTTCTTTTTTATGTTAACCTCGAGTTTATTTTCCATTCCTTTTAACTACATTCGTTCTGTGGTTTGGGTAAGCAGACCACATTGCTTGCTGCCTAAATTATTTTCAAACTACCAAAATTCTATATCCCTGAACACATCCCCAAATCATCTCCTACATGTTTTCAGGCAAGCTGTCTTTTAGGACATTGAATTTTATTCTTATGATATATAATTACGGCATCAATACCTATATAACTTTTGTTGCAAATATATGCTAATTATTTTTTTCTGTTTTAAGATTATTAAAGCAATTCTTAGGTGTTAAAGGGTACTGTCAACAGAGGAAATGTTGAAGAGACGATCGAGGGGAAAATCCAGAGAAAGCAAAGTTTTTATAGATTTACCTGATAACTTCACACTTGCCATGATGCCTCTTAATATGCTTTTGACAGTAATTGGTGGATTTCCCTACCCTCTGAATTATTTTTGCAAAATCAAATGGGTCATTATGAAGCCTAGATACTCAGTAATCTTGTTTTATCATGTCAAAATTATCTATATTTGGAGATGTGCAAATGGTATTTGTCAGGAGTTAGCAAATGTTTCTGGGTGCTGGAAAATTGCCTCTACTTTTGTCAAGAACTCAAGCTGATACTAACTACTATGGCAATGCAAAATGGCTAATGGGTCTGAGAAACTGGAGAATATGGGGCAAAGACTAGTACGGATTTTAAAAAAATGCAAGAAGAAGGAAAAGTAAAACGGACTTTTGAATCATACTGTGACTTCCCCAAGACTTTATATTTTATGAGATAAACTAGACATAAAAGGGTTTTCTTAGCTTTTTTGATAATTTTTCTCCCCTCTAGTTTCACTTTCATTTTACGTCTTTCACTATGATTTATAGGTCTGGTTTTAATTTCAAATTTTGAGCATAGGACATGGACCCTTGAACAGCTTTAATTCTCAATTATAAGCTCTATTTATCAAAATCATTCTATTTGGTAACCCAGGAATGTGCAGGAAGACATAGGAAGCTACATTATGAATCTCAAAAATAAAATCTGGGCTATGTAAGTCTGGTGGCAGGAAGTTGCATGCTTTTGCTTATCAATATTGGAAACTTGGGTGAGAAGGCATGAGTCTATTGGTGTGGTGTTCATGATATACCTAATTAAGATAATAAAGCAGAGCCTATGAAGCCTTTGCCAGAGTAATTAGTTCTTCTCATTATCTGATGTTTCATTAACTTCTAAAGTTTCTTATGGCAAGTCTCGCAAGAGGTGTTTTATGAACAAGTTGTAACTATTTTTATGGATTTTAGTGATTTAGACTGGATTCATGATCCACAACTGCATTTGCCATTATGAGCAATATAGACTCATTTCCAGGATTTTGTGTAATGAATATTGATTTTTCTTTCCTTTGAGAAGCACTTAAGAATAATCTTTTAAGAGTTATTTTATGTGGTGAAATGAAAAATGAAAGGAGATTTTTGAGACGTAAACTAACTTTTGCCCCTCTCTGAAATCCTGGGAACTGGGAGTTTCCTTTTAGTGCTAAGTGCCGTAGGGGTATGCACAGAACGTTAGGAGAGAATAGAAGAGGGTCATTTCAACCAGAATTGAGGCCCATGGAAGGCTTCCTGGAGGAGTGACAAAAATTGAAGATGAAAAGAATTGGATAGATAAGAAAGACAAGTTAGAGGACTCCATACATCTATTCTGGTTACTGCTGTTTCCTCTGGGCTCAGCAGAGACCTGATTAGGAATAGTAGGCAGTCACTATACTTAAATATTTGTTGCTTGAGTGAGGAAAACACTATTAATATAATTCTATGCTGTCCTTCCAGAGTATCATGCTTGTGTTTAGTAGAACCGTTTGCATACCTTAACCCTATGCAAATATTTTGAGCAAAAGCAGACTGTTAGGAGGAAAAGCTTAAGGACAGATGGTGCTTCAAATTAAAGGCTGACTCCTCTATATTTAGCACCTGCATTATGTCATTGATTGGGAACACCGAAATTTAAAAAAACCAAGGGAATAAATGCTAATGACAATCTCTTAAGTTCCCTTTGCTAGTGGAATTTGGGTTCTTGTCTGGGCTCAACAGTGTGCATGGTGCTCTGCAGAGGTGTTGGCAGTTCTGGGGAGACTCTAGATGACTACTGGTCCAAAGTGAGCCTCAGCTTCAACCAACGGCCAGAGGAAAAGCTGCAGAAAAGAGTTCAGGGAAAACCAAAACGAGCATTTGCTCATTATCTTCATCAGGTAAGATAACTCTAAGGCCAGGTGGGATTTTCTCTGAGCCACTCTGTACTGCTCTAAAGAGAGATAATGTGCTAATTTGTCACTTTTTCCTCATCAAATATGTTAGAATCTATCCCATAAGTTGACAGTGTCCTGAAAGCAGTAGGGCAAAGTGATTTCCCTGTGACTTTAGTGTTTTCTGCAGTAGAAAATAGAATATAGATATTTCATTTTCGATTTTTGTTGACCAGGATTCTGGTAGAATGGGAACTTCCTTGGTTGCCACTCCGAACGATAGATCAGTACACACAGTAGTTTCCAGTAGAGACTTTGCTCCAGTAACCCTGTGATTGAAAATAATTTGATAACTGCTGCGAAATTCTTTCCTAAGCTACAGCTTCCTGTCCTCTGCCTTCTACCACCTCCAAAATAAGCCCGAATGTCAGGAGGGTGACTGGCGTGACAGCGGCCTGGGTGCACAGTTGCGGTGGAAGGCAACAGGTCCATTGTCACATTCCTCAAAGTGGAAGGAGATTGTACCACCAGGAAGTATCTACATGCTCTTGTCCCTCCATGCATGAAACAGGCTTGAAAGTCATTTTGATGCAGGGCTCCACTTCAAAACATTTGCAGCAGTTAGAGAAAGGCATCACGATGGGCAAATGCAGTCCTCCTCCCCAGGATTCAGGGCATGGCAAGGGGAGCTTGGGCTGGATTTTGATCCCTGCTCATGCCCTCATGCAGGAACCAGCTGCATAGCTGTGCATGGTGGCCCTGAGCTGACGTGCTCCTTAACCATGCCAATGTGAATAGAGGCTGCAGATAGGAATCATTGGTAGGTTCATTCTTGGCGTAGTAACATTCTTCTTTCCACATGCCTTTTCTCTCTGCTCCTCTCTCTCTTCTCTCTATCTGATACCTTTGAACTAGACCCCAAAAGTCAGCTCCAGGTCTCTCTTCTTAGACTTCAAATCCTTTGTCTCTCCTAATCCTTCATTAAAATTTATTTACCCTCGTTCTCATTCCTCTAAAATCCTCCCAGGGGGCAAAAATTAATCTGTTAATAAATTGGTGCTACATTGCTAGTGATTGATAATATATTACTCTTCTAGATAGAATCTGGATGAATATTTATAGACAGAGCCACAACATTCACATTTTAGTAGATACCGTCAAGGCTTTAACCCAAAAAGAGGTGGATGCTATGAATTTCATGTTTTACGGCTTGGTCAATAGAAAAATGTTTTAGGCTGAGTTTTCTTGGGTATGCTATTTAGGTAGGTAGAATCTGTAAATAAGAAACGAATTCAGTTGATAACCCCAAATGGTCTTCATAAGTGTTGGGCAAATTGGAGGGGCATATTTACAAACACTTCAAGGTTTTATTTTGTTTTAAAATACTAATGATACTATTCTAACATTTTGTAGAATGTGAAATTTTATCTGCTTTCCTTGCTATATCTTCTTCCTTTTTTACTCTCAGTGGCCTGTGACTTTGTTATATATATTTAAACTTAGTATTATTGTTAGGTATCGTAAATTTATTTGCATGCTTGTCCCTAACAACCCCAAAGTCCTGGAGTTTCGCTTCAGCCATAGCTTGGTTCAGCTCATATGAAGCCATTGGGTCCTGTTCTCCTTCTCCTCTACCTCCATCGCCCTTTAATTCTTAACAGCCCTCTACTTTCACCTTCTATGGTTTTTAAAAAACTGTGTTGAAATCATTTTAAACTTACAGAGATGTTGCAAAAATATTTCAGAAAGTGTCTTCACCCAGCTCACTAACATTAATATCTTGCATAACAATAGTATAATGATTAAAACTAAGAAATTAACACTGGTACAATACAAATAAACTAAGGACTTTCTTTGAATTTCACCAGCTTTTCCACTAAAATCTGTTCCAGAATCCAGTTGAGGATCTCACATCATAATTAGATGCCACATTTTCTCAATTCTGTGACCTATCCTCAATCTCTTTTATCTGTTATGACATTGACCCTTTTAAAGAGAACTCGTCAGTTTCTTTTGTAGAACATCTTTTGATTTGAGTTTGTCTGATGTTTTCGCATGATTAGACTGAGGTTATACATTTATGATAAGAATACCTTAAAAGTGATATGCTCTTCTCAGTTCACCATATGATGTCAGTATGTTATATTCTGGTAATGTTGATCTAAAGTAGTATCTTCTGGCTTCTTCAATACAAAATGATTACATTTCTCTTTATAAATGATAAATATCTTGGGGGAGATACTTTGAGATTATGCAAATATCTTATTTCTCCTCAAACTTTTGCCCTGTAATGTCAGAAACCGTTGGTGAATAGTGCCTGTAACAATTATTACTGTATTATTCTAATAGTAATTTTCTATTTCCCCTCATTTCATCTGTATTTTTGGTTGAAATTTTTCTGTAAGAAGAGCTGTCTCTTCTCCATTTAGTTATTCAATTATTTATTGATATCATTATGGACTCATGGACTTTCATTTTATTCTAGGATTACAATCCAGTATTCTATTTATTTTGTTGCTCAGATTGTTCCAGCTTTAGCTATTGGGAGTTCTTTCATGCCTCCATCCTTTTTTTTTTTTGAGCCCTTCCCTACTTTTTATCACTATGAGATACTACAGACTCATATTTTCTCTACCCCAGCCATGTAATCAATCACTTCTCCAATGGGCCCTTGTTCCTTTTATTGGAGAATGATGTTTAGAACCCAAGATTTGGGTGCTAGTTGTGCTCATCACTCCCAGGGTGTTTGTTGTTGCATCTAGGCCTTCTCAGAAGACTAAGCTAGAGCATATACTAACCCATGTATACACACACATCTGTATTTATTTCTGTGCCTTTCTATTTGGGCATACATTTTAAAAGCATGAATTCATACTAGTACCTTCATTTCCAAGCCGAAATCTCAGGATTGTTCAGTTTGCCTCCCCGCTTTCCTTATTTTTAACTTCTTTTTCTGGCAGTGATAAACCTAGCTTTCTTTATCTATGGTATATTTACCTATTTTTCAACCCTAGTAAAAACATATAGTCACCAAATGGCTAACCTACACCCCTGTAAGAAACTGCCCCTTCTATCTTGACTCTATGTTGTTCTGTATAAGCCTTTCCCTCAGTGGTGGCCCCTAGCGTCATTCCCCCCTCTTAATAACCCTTGAAGAAGGAGTGCTTCTTTCTCTTTCCAACGAGTTCCAGAAAAATTTCCAAGGTATGTTCTTATTGGACTAATTGGGTTCTCTGGTCACCCTTGATTCATTTACTATGGTCAAAGGAATGAAAAAATTTGACTGGTCAGGCCTGAGATATGTGCCCACCCCTGAACCCAGGAGTGGGTGACTGTCTCACCAAAACTGTGCGGAATAGTATATATGATGGATGATTCTCCAAAGGAAAATCAGAGTCCAATTAACAGAAGAAAGGGAAATAATTCTGGGCATGTTAAACCCACTCCTATTTACTGCCTCATCAAATGGGACAGTAGTGCCCATATTGAGAGACTAGGATAGAGGGGAGAAGTGTGGGCATACTGCTTAGATGCAAATGACCACAAAAAGGTGAATTTTTAAAAATGAACATACAGCTAATAGGAAAAGGAAGTGTTCCAATTTAATAAGAGTTATTGCCAGGCTTGTTAGCTTGACCTAATTTAAGAGGAAATAAAGAGAAGCTTGATAACTTGAATGCTTTTTTTGTCCAAATTCATGCAGACACTCTATGCTATGGCTTCTAAACCATTTAGTTTCAACAGGTCACTGGACCCAGGATTCAGGCAGCTGCCACCTTGTGGCCAGGACTGCCCCATGAGATTGGAGGGGCCGGCTGGGTCTTCTTGAGTTGTTGCCCACAGATTTTGAGATTGCTTTTTAATGTTTCTAATCAAATGACTATAGCTTAAAGCTTCTACGCAGTAGAAATACTTCAAAATTTAATCTGTTTTTGCAAAATTGGAAAGCTACAGAAAACTTTTAAGATGTAGAGCTGTGTACGTGTGTGTGTGTGTGTGTGTGTGTGTGTGTGTGTGTGTGTGTGTGAAGATGTGAAGTTAACATTTGCTATTTAGTTTTGAGCAGTGGATTTATTATAAAGCTTTCCTTCAGGACAGACTTCTTTGGAGTTTTACTTGCTCTGATCTCTAGCCCTAAAAAGAAACGGGCTCAGTTGGAGAGAGTTCCAGAACAAATGTGGGCTCTGTTAGCCTCATTCTAGGCAGCGCTCATATTTTCCTTGGTAACTATCCCTCGATCTTTTACTGCCTTCTAATTAATATATCATTTACATAGAAGGAAACTTCTTCAATTTAACATTGCATTTCATTAATTTATCTTTCTTCTAAAAATCACATTTTAACCAGACTGTGTCTCACAAGCCTCTTTTAAAAGTCATCTGTATCTTTAAAGGGGCTTATCCCCTTTTCTCTTTTTAGTAGTTAGAATGTATCTACCATAGAACACAACAGTTTTTATGCAGCTACTCAGTGGTTTAATCACCATGCAAAAACAACATTGCTAATCTGAACAATCTACATGGATGACAACTCATTGAAATAACTATCAATTATCAACATAATTGTCACTTACATGTTGCCAACATTGAAATAGGCAATTGTTACTTGTATGAGGCTTTGTGCTTTTTTCCCCCCTTTTCTTCACAGGGTGTGGATTTAGGTCAGGGGCCTGGATTGAAGTTTAAACTGATGGCCAAGTTTATTGATGTTTTCATCACTGGATCATCTTTCTTATAGGTTATTCTGAAGTGAAAACAGTGGTGCTAGTCATAAACTTTCACTGCAGGCGTGGCAGGTCAGCCATGCTTTGGAACTGAAATCTCTATGGCATCAAATGTGTTGCCAGGTGTATATTCTCTTTAATAGGGGGCTATTGTAGACAGAGTGTGACATGTGAGTTCTCTTCTATTTTGTTCCATCAAGATCATGTCAAAGAAAACCAGCTTCTGTGTGAAGGCAAAGTCCGCTTTTGCTAAAGCAGCTGAAAAGAATTTAGCCCAGCATCATCAAGATAATGGCCTCAGGCTTTCCTCTCTATGCTATTTCAACATAAAGCACCCTCCCACCCCACAGCCTCTGTGAGTGATTGTGCAAAAATAGCAGAGAGAAAAGAATCAAATTCGGTGGAGGAAAGGCACCGAGAAGATCAAAAGTGCCATGACCACCTTATGTTTGGCATCTTACTCACTTGGCAGAACACAGGCATCAGGATGGAACCATTTCCGAGTCATGCAGGAACACTTTCAGGAAGACCTGCCTAAAGCTAAGACTCCAACTCGTGCTTGGGCACAAGTCACTTCATGGTGCACAATCATGTTCCTTTTAGCCAAGCCCTGGAACCAGCTAAAATAGGAGTTAGGCCCTAACTCCACTGGCTCTTTCACACTGGGCCAGTTCATCTGCACTTCATCAGGTTGTACTTCTCCACTGGAAGACAGAAGTTTGACTTGGAGCTTTCCAGGAGCCACGCCCTCCTTGGCAGACACAGCCAGACCCTGGAATTTGGAACAGCAGTGCTTTAAGTTACGGCCAGAGTGTAGCCAGGTTCCTTTTTTGGATCTTTAATTTCTCATCTCCAAAATGCTGAGGACAACTCCATTTTGCAGAGTTTTCTAGAGGATTAATTAAGCTGATGTCTGTAAAGTATGAGGTGCATTATTGGTGCTTACAAGTGGCTGGTCACTATTAATTTAAAGAGACAGCAACAAAGACACTTACTGACCTAAAAAAAATGTTTAAGTTAATAAAGTAACTTCGCTTCTTTGATCTTATTGAAAAGAAATTGAAATTCTTAAAAACATTTTAAAGTGATCAGTTAGTGTTTACATTTCAAAACTCACTTTTAAAATTCAGTGAGCTATAATTATTACTGTGCATAACTTTATTAATTATCAACTTCTGAATCAAGCTTTTCTGTGCAGCTCAGTAGGTGCTGTTTGTAAGTGAGCCAGTTTTGCAAATAGACTCTGACATGTACAGGTGGCAATAATAGTGTAGCAAATATCCTTTGTTTTCTCCTTGTGGTTACATCCTTTGACTGTTTATAGTATAGTCAGCAAAAAAATCTTTATTATCTTAATTTAATTATTATGTCTTACATAAAGAAGATATAATTATTCTTCAAGTAAGCAAAAAATCTTACAGCAAAAATCTTTATTATCCTAATGTAATTATCATGTCTTACTTGAAGAAGATATAATTTTGCTTTTTATGCCCATCAGCTTAGGCTTGTGGGGAGCACCTTTTAGGTGCCAAGGAACAAGTTTTCCAATGATTTAATGTTTTGCATATTTTCCTTCTCTAAATGCCTCCCGTGAGCCACCCCATTGTTGTGCTTGTCACTGACTACTTCGGTGGTTTTTGAACGTGTGTCTGCTTCTCCAGCTGTGTGAGAGACACACTTCACCTTGCAGCTCTATCCTTCAAAGGTTACATTTGCTGCATGGAAGAACAGTTGACTCTGCCGATAAGAAGCATCTCATTGCACCCCTTTTCCACACCATCTGTCTGACCTGGACCTATTCCAAACACCATGGCTTTGCTGGCAGAACGGTCTTCCTGCTACAGAAGTTTTGTAATCTACTAATTGACAGGGTAAGGAAAATTTATATTTGGGTTACAGCTGAAAAGTTGGATGTTTCTTTGATGGGGCTTTAAATACTGACATATGCTGCATTGGTTTTTGATTTTAGGCATTCCCATTTGTGCACGATCACGCGCTCTCCCCTGTGTTCTCTGCCTCATTGAGAATATGGCATCCTTTGGAGAAGAACATCAATATGATCTACCAGGGAATTATCCTCTACTTAGTTTACTCATTAAGCAATGATTTTATTATTATTATCTCTTTGTAGTATGAGACAGATGGCAAAGAAGGAGTTTGCTTTATTGAACAAGATGCAGTATCACGCTGAATGGTTAATATCTTCAGTAGTCATTCTGTCTGTTAAGTGTCTTTACTTTCGTACAGGGCCTGGTCCTGCACTCAGCTCTTAATTTAAGTGTGAAGTCATTACCAAGCCTCTTTTTCTACACGTAGGCTGAGGGCAGAAGAAACCCAGAGAAGGAAATACCATTAAAATCATGCTGTTCAAGTTGCCATTTGTGGTTGTCCTCATCTTGAAATTGTACTTTGAAACTCAGCATGGCTCACCCCACATCAGCGATGTGGTTATGCTTGCCAAGCCAGACCCACGTCCCTAGAGTGTGGTTCTCTCTGCCCAGAAGCCACGCGCACATGCCGGGGGGTAGTGCACGTGTGTAGCATGATGCTGCGCCTCTGGCCTCCACAGGCCCCTCTCTCAGTCGCAGCCCCCTCAACTTGTCCTGAACAACATTTAGCACAGGGAAAGATGAGAATGAAAGAAGATTTCTTTCCTACCTTTGAAAACTTCAAAAAAATTGTTTCCAATCTGGTTCTGATGATCCGTGTCTCGGTGCAAAGCAGACATAAAGATCTAAAATCTACACGCTGATCGGAAATAGTTTTTGGAAAGTCACATTTAATCCCACAAGCCAAATGATCACTCCCAACAGCGATCAGGAAAAACCAAAGTCCGCAGCAAATTTTAATTTGGCAAATGCATAAAATGTTCAAAAGAGCAGAAGTCTCATTTACATTCCTCCTTCTTACATGGGATTTTCTTCTATATTAGTAATTAAAGGATGCAGGCTCTAGAGCGCAGCTATGTCACATAATAACCATCGGGGACACACTAACAACTTCCTTGAAGTAACGCACACTAGGGTGTTTATGGTTCAGTGTCACATAGACTCTCTTTGATCTAAATTAGGATTCATTGGCAAACTCACAATAGGCTCCACATGTACCCCTCTCAACCTCTTTCTTTTAATCATGGAAATTAGAGATGGAAAATACCCATTAAGTCACTTAGTCCACTTCCCTGCCAGGGTGAAATTGTTGTCTGTGATACATGGATAATGCTTGGTCCATCTTAAATTTAAATGTTTCAGGGGATATGTAGGCTCCTGATTTTATAATTTTCCTCTTTCCCTGAAAACTTAGAGGGGGGAGAAATACAAAACACAGGAAGAGATTTCCTTTACTCCTAGTGGTTGGAGGTAATGTCAGCGGGTTGGTGAATGTATTCACAAGGTGTCAGCCTTCTGAGACCTACACCCCTTGCTATGGCAGTTTGATTATTCACAAGGTGCACAGTTAATTTCAACCCCTGTCCCCAACATGTTTTACTCTCCAGCTTCCTAGACTGTTCCTATAAACCCAGGCGAGCAAATATTCCAGCTTTGCTGAGGGGGAGTGAAGCTCAGCAAAGGAGAAGCTATTTCTTTTAGGCCCCCAGTTGATTGGTTATAAACTGCGCAGGCCCGCCTGGTTGGAGTGTGAGGTCACTGCTGTACTGTGAGCTCGTGAATGGAACATTGCCAATCTTATTCTGGTGAGTGACCGGCTGAGGTATTTTTATGCTTTGAACATTTGGCATCTGAAAGATGAGAAATGTATGTTGTTGCACAATGACTTCTCTCTCTCACTCATGTTCAGCAACAGAAGACTGTCACTCAGCATCTGCCCACATCTCCAGCTGTTGAAGTCAGTCAATGGGGAACAGCAAAAATATCATGACCACCTCCCCAGTGGGATCTCTGTGAGGGCAGGGGCTGAGATGAGACTTCAAAAGGAGGATGAAGATCCATTATGAGATTTACATTTGGTCTTGTTTCAGAGGCTTTGGGTCTGCTACAATCACCAGTGAGATTGCACTAATTTAGGAATATCTGGTAAATAAACATTTCAGATTCTGATACAGATGTGTTAAAGTGTGATGGAAGTCTCCTCCCCACTCCCCCTGCCGCCTCCAAATTCATTGCAAGTTCCATTAAATGGCTAACTTTCCTAATGCATTTGAAGGAGGATTAGGTTTGCAAAACCTAATGCATAATGTCTAAGGAAGAGACCTACTGTGGTTCTTATTAGACAGAAAAAGTCTTTGGAAATGTCTGCAGTAACTTTGCATTCACAGAGACATTTTCAGGGCTTCTACGATGTTTTCCTGGAATGATTCTTATTTTAAATACCCCTGGGTGGTAATAGATAATGGGTCTTCGAATGAAAAAAAAAAAAGATTAGAATCAGTTATGAGTTGATGGTCTAGAATTAGAATTCTACTGAGTACAATTCTAGTACGGGGACCTGTAATTTGCTAATGAAAATCTCAACTTTTAAAGCAGATGTGGCAGAGACTGCTTATTGTTATCCCAGTTATCCATTCTCCCTGATTTTTAGTATCTCTGCTTCCCACCCACCCATGTGGCCATTTCACTGTGTTCTGGCCAAGGCGACTTGAGGGAAGTAGTGTGGCCCACTAGCTGTGTCCTTAAGTGATGGCACCCCTTCCCCTTGCTGCCAGCCTGGAAAATGGACATGGTGGTTGGAGTTCTAGCTGCTGTCTTAGATCACAGGGATGAAGATCACATCCTAGAAGTGACTGAAGCTAGCTGGGTCCCAGACAATTTCATGGAGCTGTCAGACTAACCCTCAGGACCTTCCCCTGGACTTCTTTTGAAACAGAAGAATAAAATCTAGTGTGGTAAAATCGCTGTTTTCTGTCGCCAAAATTATCACTAAACCCAATCCTGACCGAGTGAATACTTAACATCTTCTTAAAGTCTAAATATTTTAGTTTCAGTCAATAAGCAATGCCAATTCACATGTATTCCTCTGAACATGACCTTGAAATGTTTAGAGAAATAGGTGAATGGAATAACCCCAAACTTACAGATTCTCAAACATACAATTCGCGAAAATAATATGGACACTGAGAAAAAGTTTTCTTTCAATTGTTTGTATCTGTTCTGTTCAAAACATGTAGGAATGTATACTTTCATTCCATAAAGGATTTAATGAGAACCAGGCCAAAAATAATAACTAGTAGAAATAAAAATAGAGTGAGGACAAGGCAAAAAACATGAGTAGGAGGTCTGGACTTTTCCCAGAGGTACAGAAAAACAGTTTCCAAACGAGTGTGTATACATGCGACCAATTGAGGTATAGGAAGAAAATATATTAGAATGTTCTGAGACATTTTTTCCATCCTAAAAATGAGAAGCATTAAGATTTAGTACTATTTAACATGCGCTTGTCCCTGCTTCCCTTGGCTGGCCCACGACACTTCTAGAAGGCATCCTGAGGAGCTCCAGGCAGGTGTCTGCACCTAGAGAGGCCAGAGAGCCACCTCGTTTGCCTGGTTGCTTTTGTCAGGCGGTGACATCTTGCTTTACACGTGTGTTCAGTTCTGTGGATTTCTGCTTTATGTCATTCATGTTTAAGTATACCCTCACAAAAGGAGGATAGTAGCTTAAAAATATTTCCGCGAAGAAACTGCTGGTTTTGCTTATTGTTCTACTTTATCTTCAAGGGAAGAAGAAAACGGCAAAGCTGGTACTTCTCGTGCTCTTTGGCTGAATTCCTCCTCAGCCTCATTAAAAGTGAATACGATGATAGTCCAATCTAGTCGGGGCTGAGAGAAGAGGCTAAGACAATTTTGAAATTATTAGAAGACCCTTTGAAATAGAAACTTAAACCCTCAGTCATTAACAATGACCTTTGGCCTCTGGGTACATTACACTTTAAAATACCAGGCAATAGTACATAATCAGGTACATGCATGTAATTTATAAACAGACAAACAAACATTTATTAGGGGGTTGTCTTTAAATTTTTCCCCAAGGAGATGATGAGATTAAAAAACACTTTGAGGATCCTTGGTATGGGCTTATAATAGGCCCATGCTGCAATTTGAATTTCAAGTTGGACTCTGAGCTTCCTGGCAGCTTTAAAACCTGAAGGAAGACAGAGAGAGAGAGATGGACCATTAGGACATAATTCTCAGCTTCAGAAATGACAAAATGTACTATTTCCTTAAGGTAAGTAAACCTTTTTCTCAACTTAAAAAAAAACGTGTTTTGTTTGTTTGTTTTTTTGTTTGCTTGTTTTTTTTACGGGGTCTTTCCTATGGGGACTGGGCGAGATGGTGAACCATGCCCTCCTGATTTTTCCAAAGGCAGACTCTGTAGGAGTTTCATGTGACTGCTTCACAAAGGATTTTTGGTAAACGTTGATAGCAACATATCCAGATGTGGCTCAGTGGAAGAAATTCTGCCAGGGACCAGGAGGATACCACTTAGGTATTTTGCTTTTTGGGGTCTATCTAAATCCAAGGATTGGATGTAGAGTAAGTGTGTCCTTTGGTAATCGTCACTTCCTCCAGCGGGGCATTTCAGTTGGAGTCCTGGCAGTCAGCCTGAGCTTAGCTTCTCTGATGAGGGCCGGAGTGCCCACTTTCTGGGGAGACTATACAGAGAGGCAATCTTTTAGAGAAAACAAAGAGGCTGTCCTGACCTGGGTGGAGATCTCCCACTTGTGCCGAGGGTGGTGCCCAGGGCAAAGCCACAGATGATAAACTGGGGCCCCAGCTCACACGGCAGCAGCATTGAGGGGTGTGCTTATCATTCGGCTCCGTGATTCATGTGTCTCTAACGTGAGTAGCCAGATGGAAGTTTTCCCCATTTATGACTTTGATCAAATTTCAGGGAGTAAATTTTTTAATGCTTCCAGATCTCAGTGACTGCTTTCCCTCAACCCTAAAGTGTTTCTTTGGCAGTTACTAGCTGGTCAGGAACATGAACCCCAAAACCAGGCTACTGAGTTCTGAACCCTGGCTCTACCATGTACTGAATGTGAGTTTTAGGGAATTTACCTCTCTTCTCTATGCCTTAGTTTTCTCATTTTTCAAAATAACAATAGCAGCAGCAGTAGTAGCAATAATAATAATAATAATAATAATAATAATAATAATAATGAATGAGCATAGTATCATATAACAGTGACAATTAAATGAGTTAATACCTGTGAACTGCTTAGGACAGTGCCTGGAACATAGTAAGTGCCCAGTAAATGTTAACTATTACTATCATATGCAAAAGGGCACGTACATGTAAAGAAATGATGGTTTCTGGAATCAGGCTGCCTGGTGTTAAACCTTGACTCTGCCATGTACCACTGTGTCGTCTTGTTACTTCCTCCTTTGTATCATGAGACTAGAGTTGGCACTTTGCGTGTGGGCTGCTGTACAGGTTACATGGACGTCATCTAGAATATGGTCAGGATAGGTGCTGCACATAGCGAGCACTCCAGAGTGTTGGCTGTTACTACTGTAAATGCTGTCAGTAACTGGGGTCTTTGCAGTGCTAACCTTGTGCTTTTAGGTGAATTTTACATTTAAAGTGCTTTATTTTCACTGTTAGCTGATAACTATTGACTGATGGGTTGATGCTTGGCTTAAATTCAAACCAGGGCCCCTTAGCCATCTGACATAGGCACTGGCTTTGGATACTCCCTTTGCTTGTGCTCTGAGTTCCTTCAATCTGTGCAAAATGATTGCTAGAGCATTGCCTAAAAAGATAAATCAGTGTATATTTTTCTTTATAAATTTTTATTTCATAATTTTGTAAATATCTTTGAAGCCCAACTGGAGATTTGTGGTTATTGTAGTCTCTTAGAACTCCCAGCTCTGTTGCAATCCTCTAACCTTCCTGTGGGCCTTCCACCTCCCCTTCTCTCCGCCCCTCCTCCCTCTTCCCTCCTTTCTCTTCTCTCCCTCCCTCTGTCTCTCCCTCTGCCTCTCCCTCTCTTCTCCCTCCCTCCTCTCTCCTCCCTTTCTCCCCCTCCCCACGGGATGACATTTCCTCAGAAGCTGCCAAAAAACCTTGATACTCTTGCCTAGCAAACTGAAAACTTGCAACACTGAAACAATGTTATGTGTTGGGTGTGTTTTCCTTGCTCGAATGTGAAGACTGAAATAAATTTGAGTAATATTTTAGCAATCTCTTCCCCTCTCTACCACTCTACCTGCCAGGTTCTTAATATGCTGCCATTATTGGCTTCAGCTTCCAGATGAAGCCTTAGGACGGCCTTCTTGTGTGGGGGGTGGGGGAGGCCACGTCCTTACTGAGGCGTTTAGATCACTTGTGCTGGTGGCCCAGTTGGGGCATTTGGGACCTCATTAAAGGTGAGTTAAGTTGGTTGCCAAAGAGCTTTTGAAAAATTTAAATCTCCTAAACCACATAAAACCTTACACTTTGTTTACTGGTATACACTGATGTGTGTACTGGTTGTTTGAATGTGGAAACCTGTTTGTGCCCATTGGTGGACTGTCCCCGCCCCAAATATCTGTTCCATGTTCTTTTCCTTACCCTGGTTGCTCTGGAACCCATGTGTCCCCATGATCCAGAATATCATATCTGGATTAAACCAGATGGTGACGTTGAGTTTTTCAGTGCCTCACCATGCTACAGGTCTGGTCCCCGTGAAAGAGGCCCTGAGCTTGGCATACAGGAACCTCTCCAGGAGGTTAGCTCTTCTCCCTCTCATCCTCCCCACTCCTCTTCTTCTCCTCCATCAACATCACATCATTCTGCATCCAGGGACACAGTCTTGCTCAGTAGCTATTTACCAAAACCTGTCAAGGAGTCAGATGATAATTAAAATACTAATAGTGCTCAAGTATGTTCAGAAAGAATCTGGGGGGTGGGGGAGAACCTTCATCCTTCCTCTTCTGACCTATCCACTTCTTGCTAACTCTTGAGAAACATTCGAGAGGGTGAGTGTGTGTTCCTAATTTTCTAGTGACTTCTGAGAAGCGGCTTCTATCCCATAAAGGGATAGTTCATTTTATCCCATAAAGGATAGTTGCCTTGCTGGGCCTGCCCTATGATATCCCAGTCTCCTGTCTGCACTTCGCAGTTCTTATCTTTTGTGGCAGGTCTTGACCTCAGGGGCTTTGCTGGGAGCTTTGACAGTGGTTCCTAAACTTTTCTGTGCACTGGAATCACATGAGTGCCTTCATCTAATACCGATACCTGGCTCCAAGCCCCGGATGTTCTGACTTGATCTGTGCTGGATGCTCCCTGGACTTTAAAATCTCCCTGGTCTAATTGATTCTAACGTGCAGCATAGTCTGAGAACCATCATCACAGCAGCCTAACACCATGTCAGATGCAGGGATACTAGATAAATTGCTGATTTTTTGCATGTGGGTGGGGTATGGCTCAATAAGTGGCATTTAGCAGGTGTGGGGTGGACCCCAGAATTTGCATTTGTAGCAAGTTACCAAGTGACATTGATGCTGCTGGACCGGTGGCCACAGTTTGAGCACTGCTCCCTTTGAGCAGTGTTCCCCTTCCTTCTCCAGGGCATTGTTATAGAACAAAGACCCCCAGGTTCCATCCTGGCCTGCTGAACCTGACACTCCAGGGAGGAGCCCCACCTTAGTTTTATTAACAGGCACCTAGTGGTTCTTATGTAGATATTTAAAGATGGTGCCTTAAAGCAACACCAAGCAAGGAAGCAGAGTCACAAGTCTATAGAGTAGAATAACAAATATTTGAGTTTGAGGTTTTGGAATTGCTAGTAGTTTTGCTGGTAATTAAAAACAAACAAACAAACAAATACATGCTAAAGTAGATATATTTGTTGAGAGATGATGAAAGCCTTCCTTTCTCATGCTGTAGGACATTCCCCCTATTTCTATCCCAAACCCAGCCCTAGACATTAGTATTGGTGCTTCTAATGGATGGAATGACTTGGCTAAAGCAGTGGCTCTCTTGCCAAACATTGATCAGCATTGCAGTGCCTTTTTTATATATAATATAACTGATCTCAGCTCATTTTTGAACCCTTGACTAGGGAAGAATTTAAATTTAAAAACTGAAGACAGATACATTTACTTTCTGATTAAAACAGTAACCTTAGGCTCCTTAGGTAAATGTTCCATCCTTGGATGTTTCTCCCCCTTCTCCTTCCCCTGGCCAATCTGGTTTCTGGTGTAGGGGGATGCTTGTATGTTCAGTATGTCAAGAGAGATGAAGATAAACCTGTCCCCAATTCTGAGGGTCACCTGTCAGTGGTCTTGGTAACCCTGCATACATTGTCATGATTATCTCAATAGCTCTTAGGCCTACAGGTGACTTTCTCCCGGGGTGGCAAGTCTTATGGCTTAGACCTTCAAATGCATGCTTCTCGAGCCCTGTAGGCATTTGTTCTGCCGATGAAGAGAGAGAGTTCATATGTACATTGGTAGATGTCTATGAATTTTCTTGGGCTCAGGGAGATTCAGTGACTTCACCTGAATCACAGAACCTGCTCTTTAGTAATTGACCAAAATGCAGGTCACTCAGTTCCTGGACCAGGATCTGGGATACTTGTCCATCCCCTGGCTCCATCTGTACCCCTGCCCACAGTTTTATGCCATCCTTAATAGGACCTTGTTTCATTCTTTCTCTACATGCTGATCCTAGCTTTTCTCAGATTCATGAGATGATTTGTTATGAGCGTAGCAGAAAGGGTTGAGTCAAAATCTGCTGTCTTTAGACTTAAGTCTGACATAGGCCTCAATTTCCAAAGACCAGAAATGCCAAGCTTTTCTATTCATTTGCATTAATTCACTCATTCACGCATGTGTTTATAGAACCTCTACTGCATATTGGCAATGTGCTGGGTGGGTACCAGGGAACAAGAAGACAGCAAGGCCCCAGACATAGGCATGTAAAGATTAAATTGCAATACCAGGCAGCCCTTTGATTAAGATCAAAGTATTGGTGCTATAAGTGAAAGTTTAGAGGAGAACATGCTTGTGTGCACGAATAGTAAAAGAAGCTTTCATTGAGGGGATGGGTCTGAGAGCAGAATCAGGGCTGAGTCAAAGCTCAAGGTACGAAGAACCCGGCAGGTTTTGAGGTTCAACTGTACAAGATGCCATACACCTCAGATGATGAGTATGGCCACTGCCATTAGTATCTTATGAATTTCTAGAGAAATGAGGACTTGGAGCAGGTGAGTTCTAATGAGTTGTCAGACATCATGGTCATTTACAAACTGGGGGGTGGAGCAGAGGAAATGGAGGCTATTGAAAAAAAGAATGAGGAGCAAGGAGAGGGGTAATGTTAGATTCTGCACCACCATGAAGTCATTACATTTCATATTATTTTATCGAGAACAGATGTTGTTGTGATTCAAATAGATTCAAATACAAAAAAAAAAGGTCAAATCTTACATGTACTAAACTCTCTAAGCTTGGGAAAACTGGAAATTTTTCCATCTCTTGATTTCAGTGCTCCATTAGTGTAGTAATCTTACCTGAGAAATGTATAATATTTTTCCTCTCATAAAACTTGAGGATGAAACATATGAGGAAAAACATATGAATATTTTTGTAGGACTAGTAGTAAATTCAAGTTATCCTTGCACAGCTGGATATGTTCATTGGCCTGACTCCAAAAAGTTATAAAGGGAATATAAGCAAATGCAGCTTTCGCTCCTCAGAGTTCATCAAAATCCAAATCTTTTACAATTTTTTTATGTTGGCCCTAAAATGTTACTTGACTGAAATAATCTTCCCCTCGATAGCAAAGAATGTCTCACAAACTACAGATTAATTGGTCAACTTGACATTCTAGGTTCCCAATAGCTAATTCTGTCCCCTCCCTTTTCTAGAATATGGTTCATGTGGGTGATTTATGGGTAGAAATGATTTAAGGCTCAATTACTCTCCTTTTAACAACCCCCGTAGTACCTCTTACTCTGAATTGTATAGCATTTCCCATTGAGTTCCCTGTGCTCCAAATAATTCTCTCTATTTTAATGTGCTGAATTCTTTCTTGACTTTAAGACTCACCTTGAAAGAAAAATGAACATTTATTGATATATCTATATATATATATATCTATATTTATCTATCTATATCTATCTATACCTATCTATCATCTATCTATCTATCTATCTATCTATCTATCTATCTATCTATCTATCTATCTATCTATCTATCTATATATATATCAGACACTGCACCAGCCTTTGACATTGGCTATCTGTATAAAATGATCATTAGCTCTTCAAAGAAGATATTTTTTATCCCCACCCCCAACTTTTTCACTTTATAAGGCTCAGAGAAGTTAAGGAACCTGACCATTGCCACATGGTAGTAGATGTGAATTAGGGTGACTGCGGGTGCCTCAATGATTTCCCCTCTTCTGAGAAGGACCTCCAATACCCAAGGAGTAGGAGTGGGCACCTGGCCCTCATCAGACCAACCAAGTCATTCCTTGGGGGCTCTGAATTTGGGAGAAGGAGCTAATTTCACCTTGATGCTTAAGCTGGGGATGAGGAAGAGCTCACGATTTCACTATGTGGACAAAGACAGCCTGGGAGAAATAATGCTGACTCAGAGAGAGATGGAGAGAAAAGAAAGCATGCTGGGGCTTGTGGTCCTTGGTTGCAGCCTGGTCCTGGCCGTCTCTGATGTCCAGGGTATATCTGCTCTTCCTAGATGGGGATGAAAACCTTCTAATAATAAGTCTCCCCTTTTGCTCAAGCTAGTTTGATTTTCTATCTCTTACAATTGAGTCTTCATTTTCCTGGTGAGCAGGACAGAGGTTCTAGAACACATGCATTTTCTGTCTGCCATCTGGCATGAATGAGGTTGTCTTCATCAGGCTGTCCCTGGCTTCATCTTGTGGATAACCTGTAAGTGATTTCATCTGGTCACTCCTGCTGCATGGCCTTCTTCTTACATTTGGCGAAACAAAGAAGAAAGGCAAGAATTTGATTATACAAAATCCAGTTTCATGCTATGGTCATAATGAACGCTATGTTCTGCTCCATGTGAGTTACCTGAGCACAGAGACCAGGACTTTTGAATTATTATATATGATAATAGAATATCTTCATTGTAAACACATTAAATAATGTGACTTTGAAGACTGAATCTAAATGAAGTCTTGGGAAAAATTCTGAAATTAAGCTGTCTTTGAGTTAATAAATAGGCAAGCACACAAATGTCCAAGCTCATAAATTTGGTTGAGAGAGGAAAAATATAGTCGTTAGAAAGGAGGTAAATAGCAACAAGAGTTGTGGAAGAGTCACTGAAAGCCCAGTGCTTCACCACAAACATTTATCTGCCTTCCAAGTTCCCGAGAACTTAAAGAACAGAACAATAAGGCAGGGGCCTCACTTGAAGGAGCTCTTAGTCTATTCTAACTATGAGGGCAGCTGAGAAACTCAAATTCAACAGGCAGGCTCAGTGATGGGATGGTGAGAATGGAGAGACCTCAATAAGCTGGACTTTCTCAGTCACTTTCCTTGGCTCTGGGCTCCTCCCTGTAGTCATAGAACATATAGTCATAGAAACTTCCTTCTAGCTCTAAAATATAATCATTCTGTGAGCAGGACTGGAAAGAGAAGAATAGCAAATGCAATTTTCTAATAGAATATCGGTAGACATCTGCTTAGACAATGTGCATCTTCTAAAAAAGGCAGAGGAGACTCAATTAGCATTGTTACTTCTCTGCTCAGTTGGGGCTGATGGAGGAAATATACGATGGGAGCCAGCGAGACATTGTGACTCCCATTATTTTCCATGACCGAGTTGTCTTTGTCATCTGCTTTTAATTAAAAAGAAAAAAATCCTCCTCATCCCCACCCCTGGCCCTTTATAAGGAGCAAAGTCAAATCTAAAAATAACAAGAGGGGAAGGCTTAAACTGACAGACAAGGAAACCCTGGAAAATCAGAAGTGGAGCCTAGAAGAGTTTGAGCTGGAAGCATCTGCATGGGAATTGCCTGCACTGAGATAGATGAAACAATATATGAGATCATCCTGTTGATTTCAGGACTGCATTGAGATTTTGGCTTTGGCTCTTAGTGGAAAGTGGCTGATTGCTGCATGGCAGAAGAGAGAGAAATGTAAAAATATGAATGTTTACTTACAAATAGAGGGAGAAAAATAGCACCTCTAATAGGTACGGAGGCTGAGTCTTAGCCCGCTTTTCAGAAACACTGGCTGTGAATTGAATTCAGTGAGTGGGCTGGAGAGGCTCCAGGAGGCCAGCTAAGAGCAAGCTAGTTTCCTGAGGGAGTTGGTGTCTGGGCATGAGCTTCCTCGGAGGAGGGCCCTGGAAGTGAATCCTGCCTGCACAGGGATTACCAGCATTTGTCTCCTCAGAATGCCCATGAGTATGTTTGGAAAGAGCAGGAGAGGTGTGTGAGGCAGGCCAGAAGAAGGTGGTAGAAGGTACCTCCTGGAGGAGTTCTGGGCCTGTGTAACTGACTTTATGTGTCCTTCCCCAGGGCTGGAAAGTAGGTCTTGATAGAGAATGTGCAGAACTTTTATAGGGGGAATAACATGGTCCAGCTGGCTTTGAAGCAATGCCAGCTATCGTCATTGTATTTCTTAGAATACTGTAGAAACATGCAACCCTAAAGCTCAGTGGTTTTACACAGCAACCTTCAATTCTAGCTCCTGTTAGATGTTCCATCCAAGTTGGCAGGAAACTCTGCTCCACACAGTCAGTTAGAAACCCGTGGTAACAGAGGTTCTACCATCTTGTAGCTGTACCATCTGGAGTAAGTTAATTCCTTATCACCCTGGAGGGTCCCATGTAGGATTTTCTGTGCTTTACCCTAGAAATGACTCTCCCTTCTTATTACAGCCCATTGGCACATGGCCATGTCCAACTGCAAGGGGACTGAGACTTGAAAAGTCCATGTGCTCTAGTCAAGAAATGTTGAGGCTTCATATGGCATGTAGCATTGATCACTGAGCAATACTGGAGGGTAACATATTAAAGAACAGTTGAGCATGGTCTCTCACAATACAGAAGAGATGGGGCGATGGGTAATCATTAGAAATATGTACTGATAAATATAGCACAGTATTTCCAGAAGTTGATAGGCATCAAACTGTCACGTTTGTGCATTAAGTTGGTTGTGTGTTTGTGTATTAAAGGGGCAAGAATCCAAGCTGCATAATTTCTATTCTGTTATCTTGGTAAATATTCCTGGAAACTCACATATTCAATTTGTAAAGGATGAGTGTTTGCCATGTGTATGTGTGCATGTGCATGTATGCGTGCGAGTATCTGAGAAGTAACAAGGACTTATTTTTATGAAAAACACATATGGTTAATCTTATTTTGGGTTAATATTGATTGCATATCCATATGACATGACACTCAGTGGACCTCTCGTTCTCCCTCTCCATGAAAAGAAAGAGTTAGAGGAGCTTAAATATAAGAACAGAGATGAAAATTTTAATAACTTTTTAAAGAAATCAAATACTTTGTGTACAATCAAAATCCCATGAGAGTGCATAGTGGTACAAAGTGTGTAAACTCATCGAATTTACAGTTGCGTATTTCTAGCTAGAGGGCTTTGCCAGTGTTTCAACTGTTACAGTAATTTCCTTGTAGTTTATATGATCCATGGGTATAATAATAAAGCAGTGATTGAGACTTCTACCGTTTGGTTGTTTTGTGGATTATTAAGCAAACGTCTTACATATCACATACCATTCTGATGATAATGCATTGATGGATCTATTTTTTTTTTAAATTAACCATAACTATTTAGCAAATATTTGTTGTTCTGTTCGCTGAATTTTTACTTGCTATTTTTCTAACTATTTAGAAAAGTCTTCTCTAACATTTAGTTAAAGCTGATAATGAGCACAATTACTTCTTATTTTGTCATATGACTTTCTAAACTTTAACTACAATAATTCAACACAGATTTATTGAGTAAATTCTTCATGTCATCCTTACATTCATGTTATTCCCAAGATTTTAAAATAATTGAATCTAGAAGATTTTAAAAATAGCCCTAGAGTGAGGAAAGAAAAACTTTGAGAAACAGTACATTTATTTCAGAGCTTCATAGCAACTTTAAACATTTGCCACTAGGGTATCAATCATAGTCTAAAGGGTTTTAGGTTGCTGCCTTCCTTATGAAGCCTGAAGGGTACCTGACAGGGTCAGGTCACTGTGAAGCTGATGCTTGTGAGGGGATGTTCTCCTTCATCCCACACCACAGTGCGCCACAATGAGCATCTTTTCTCTGGTGTTGGAGTAGAAGCTGGATCTAAGAGGACTCTCAATCATGCTTTCTAAGAAACATGAAAGGTCATTAAGGGGTTGATGGGCTTTCCAATAGAAGTCACCAACATTAATATATTTGAAGGTTGTTATAAAAAATAAAATGTAAAAAAATAAGGGAAAGTATTCAACCCTTCTCACATCATGGTGCTGACAAAACCCATAGTATATGAGCAGCACAGGTGGGGGAGCTGCCGTGTAGTGTGACCTCTCCAGATTGTGCTCTGGAGGCAGATGCTACACTGAAGTCTCACAGGTTGAAATAATAATTAGGAATTTAGGATGTTTTTAGAGAGAGCTATGCAACTCTGGTTCAAACTGCATTTCAACAAGAAATATAAGAAATAGGTTCAAAGTTTTCTCTCTATGAGAATGGTGGACTACTGCCACTTCCTGGCCTACCTGTAACGTACTCAGCCTGCAGCAAGCTTCGCCGTGTGGCCCCAGAAGCTCCGCTGTGGTGGGGGTCAGGAGATTGGTGACTTTTTTTTTTTTTTAACACTCTAACTAGCTGTGTAACTCTGGCTAATCTATGGATTCTTTTTCACCATTTGCAAAATCATCAAATTGGTAATTTTTAAAGGATTTCAGTGCTGAAACAGCACAATATAAGTCTAATGTTCTTCAGGGGGCTGTGTATAAGTTCAGTGATTTTTTTAAAGAGGACAATCAGATTTGAATGTCTGGTGGTCTCGAAATATTCCTTGTTGATTTTCATAAAGAGGTTTCTAACAGCCAAGAATAGTCAATGGGAAAGAGATAGTTTCTTTGATTTTCCCAATGGTGTTGAGAAAACTAGATATCCACAGGCAAAAGAATGAAATTTAACCCCTGTATTATACCACTCACAAAAATTAATTCAAAATGGATTAAAGAGTTAAACATTAAACTGAAACTCTAAAACTAGAAGAAACTACAGGGAAAAGGCTTTCTGACATCAGTGTTAGCCATGATAGTATGAATATGACACCAAAAGTGCAAGAAACAAAAGCACAAGACTCACAAATAAGACTACATCAAACCAAAAAGCTTCTGCACAGCAAAAGAAACCATCAAAAAGATTAAAAGGCAACCTATGGAATGGGAAAAAATATTTGCAATCCATATATCGGAAAAGGAGCTAATATTTAAAGTATATAAGGAACTCATATAGCTCAATAGCAAAACAAACAAACAAATAAACAAACAGTCTGATAAAAAATGAATGGAAGACTTGAATCGACTTTTTTTTTTTTTTTTTTTACAAAGAAGACATACAAATGGCTAACAAATACATGAAAAGGTGCTCGATATCACTAATCATCAGGGAAATATATACTAAAACTGCAGTAAGATTTTACCTTACACCTGTTTCGATGGCTATTTTCAAAAAGACAAGAGATTACAAATACTGGTGAGGATGTGGAGAAAAGGGTACCCTTGCGCATTATTGATGGGAATGTAACTTGGTACAACCACTGTGAACAGTATAAAGGCTCCTCAAAAAATTAAAAAAAATAGAACTACTATATGATCCAGTAATTCCACTTCTGGGTATATATCCAAAGGAGATGAATCACTATCTTGAAGAGCTAAGTACTCCCATGTTTATTACAGCGGTATTCACAATAGCCATGACATGGAAACAACCAGTGTCCATCAAAAGATGAATGGATAAAGACAATGCGACATACATATGCAGCCATAGACAAGAAGAAAATCCTGCCATTTGCAACAATGTGGATGGACCTTGAGGATATTACGCTAAGTGAAATAAGTCAGACAGAGAAAGACAAATACCATATGATCTCACTTACATGTGGAATCTGAAAACACTGAACTCGTAGAAACAGGGGGTAGAACGGTTGTTGCCAGGGGCTGAGGGAGACGTTAGTCAAGGCTACGCTCTTTCATTTATACGGAGAATAAGTTTCAGGGATGTAATGTACCGCATGGCAATTATAGTCAATGATACGTTCTTGTCTACCTGAAAGTTGCTATGAGAGTAGAGCCTAGAGCATTCATGTTCTTACCATAACAACAACAGTAACAACAACAAAATGGTAATTACGTGAGGTAAAGGATGTATTAACTAACTTTACTGCGGTAAACATTTCACATTATATATCATATTATGTATCAAATCATCACACTGTACACCTTAAACTTACATCATGTTATCTGTCAGCTATATCTCTCTCTGTAAAGCTGGAGGACAAAAAGGTCTCCAACTGCTAATCAAGCCTGGCCATATTGTGCCTTGGACAGGTCTTCTCCTGGCTCTGCTGGTTGCCCTGTAAACAGAGAAAAGCTTTTCTCAATCGTGAATAAGGAATAAGCCAAGCACCAAATGGCATTAACTAAAGATTTGTTCTGAGAGAATCAAGATATTTCTGGGGGAGTGACAGGAAGCGTGACTGGTAGTGCTAACCTGGTTTCCTGGTTAGATCCAACTCACCATTTCCAATGAGCTGGATCTTCACTGTTTGTGCCCAGGGCAATGTACTAGCTCAGTTGCATTTGGTGCCAGCTCACTATTGACATTCGGCAAGGACTTGGTAATCTGATACTCTCATTTATCATCTTAAGTAGGGGAGAAGGAAAGACCTAACTTACTGTCTCCAGCCAAAACTAAAACCCACTTGCTCCAGAACATGTGAAGTGAAAACATGACACATGTTTTTCCTTGAGCACTCTGCACCATGCACTGTGGAGCCAGATTCCTTTGTTTGGCTTGTGTCTCCCGTGGTCTTCCTTATTTCAGATGACAACTCTATCCTTCCAGCTGCTCAGGCCAAAAGCCCTAGAGTCACTCCACATTTAACAGGCCAGGAAATCCTCTTGGCTCTATCTTTACTCAATATCCAGAATCCAGCTTCTCCTTACCACTGCCGCTGCTACCACCCAGCTCCAAGTCCCTATCATCTCTTGGCTGGACTCTTTAAGCAGCCTCCTGATGGCTCTCCCTGTTTCTCCTATCGTTGAAAAAGCCACCAGCCCGAGTGATCCTGTTATAACATAAGTCAGACCATATCATGCCTCTGCTCAAAACTCTCTTTGTTTTATCAACTCACTCATGGTAGAAATGAAAATTCTAATTGTGCTCCGTAAAGCCCAGCAGGATCTGGCCCTGTGCTGAGTCTCTGACCAATGCACCGACTACTCTTGCTTATTCCTCTCTAGCCATATAGATCTCCTTATTCCTCAAGCAAGCCAGCTACACTCATGCCCCAGGGCCCTCACACTGGCTGTATGTTCTGTCTGCAATGCTCTTCTCCCAGACAATGGTCTGGCTAGCTTCCTCACCTCCTTGGGTCTTGACTTAATGTCACCTTCTCAGAGAGGCCTATAGAGCTCTACTATCTAAAAGTATAAGCTACCACTGATACCATCAGTACCCCTTCCTGCTTTATAGTCCTCCATAGTACTTATACCATCTAGCAAATGGTATTTTTACTTATTTGATTTCTTTTCTTTCCTCCTTAGAATGGAAGTTTCTTAGAGGCAGGGATTTTTTGTCTGCCTTGTTTACTGTGGTTCTCCCAGCAGCTAGGAGAGTGCCTGGTACATAGTAGGTCCTCAGCAATGGCTGGATGGTGGGGGAAACACTGCCCTGAGGCTACAGGATACCCAACATGAATGCTCTCCTGCACAAGGATACACACTCAGATCAGCTTCCTGCTCCTTGCAGAGAGTGTTACGGCATTGTACCATTTCGTCTTCCATCTGGACTTTGATACTTAGACTGTGTGAGAACTGTCGGCCCAGGCTCCAGCCCTTCTTGTTCTCCAGAGGTTTAGGTCTTGATGAGAATCATGGTAATGCATAGACCCTAAGAGACTTTGAGGCCTGAACAGCTGCTCTGGGTTTGGGTACTTTGTCTTCTGGTGCAGTGCTTCTCACTCTCTGATGTGCACACAAATCACCTGGGGGCTTGTTAATATGCAGATTCTGATTCAGTAAATCTGAGTGGAGCCAGAGTTTGCCTTTCTAACAAGCTCCCAGGTAATGCCACTGCTGCTGAATATCAGCAGTAAGGTTTCAGCGCACACCTTTCTCCAGACAAACATTGACATGCCCCCTTACCCCTACTTCCCTCTAATATTGCACTGGACTCTGAGAATCTCCATTTAAAAAGACCAGAGCTCTGAGGCTGGGTCTTGTTCAAGGCCCCTGGGGCTTCCTGACTGTTAGCAGCACCTGTGCCGGGAAGGCCCAGTCTTGATTAGGGCAGCACCCATCACTAACCCTTCTCCCAGATTTTCAGTGTCCTGGGCCCCTCCCAGGAAATCCTTAGCTTCATGCTTCTTCATCATAACCCACTTCCAGCTTTTTCACATGAACCAAGTATGGCTTTTTGGAGAAAATATAGGCTGTCATGTTTCAACTTCTTTTCTTCTCCCACAACTTCATGCTCCGTTTGGTCTCAGAGAAAGGAGTCTGCTCTTTTGTGTCCTCTCCTCCTGCTCTCCCAGCATCCTGCCCCAGCAAGTGGCAGTAGAGCAGAGATAGTTTAGTTGTTCAGCTCTGACATCAGATAGCCGGGATCTTACGCTGAATGACTTTACCCAGGTTACTAACCATCTCTAAGCCTCACCTTACTTCTAAAATGGGGATGAGGACAGTGTCCACTTCATGGAGTTGTGAGGATGAAAGGGTTAATGTTGGAAAACCACTTAGAACAAGGCTTGGCAAATCAGTTAAAAGTTCTCATTTTGTTCAGTGATCTCTTTGCTCATATCTTGGTCTTGGGTGGGAAGAACAGTGAGAAGGACTGAATGTTGTCCCTAATACCTTGAGGGTTTGGGGACTGCTTAATGTTCTCTTGTTCTTGAAAGCAAGGAGCTTCTTCACAAGTGTCTTCGGTCTTTGGTTGGGAGGCGTCCTCAAGGCTGCTAAGTGGGTGCTAGTCAGTGGTGTCTGCTGTGGTCTATCCTGATTTTTAAACCAAGTGGACCATCAGGGGCTCTTCAGCCCTGTCCACAGCAGCAGATGTTCTGGGACCTTCCTTCCTGTCCCAAAACTTAGCTCTTGGCTTCCTTTCCACTTAGTCCCTGATTCTTCATGACCTTCTTGTCTTTGTTTCCTATTTCAGCCTCCATGTTAGTTCCTTAACCTTAATGACAGAGTTTGGCTTTTTCTGTCTTTGACCTTGGACACCCAAAGGACACTTATTCCCTTGTTATTCTTCTGGGTCTACTTGTCCACTGAGCCCCAGCCTGCACTGACCTCATACCAATGTTAGATGGTCTCGCCAGCTCCCTTTGACCCTGTTCCCTTAGGGAGGGCTGGGTAGTGGTGCATGATAACAAAAATGATGATTGATTTATATTTGCTGAAGACTTACTATTGTCTTGAGTAGTTTAAATGGGTTGTGTCATTTTAACTGAAAATCTGACACTTTATTCTCATTTTGAAAATGAGAAAAGTGAGATTTAGTGAGGTTAAACTCAAAATCACACATGTAATTGAAGGGAATCAGAATATGCCATCCCAAACTATGCCAATATGGGACAAGGATTATTTTGAGCTAAAGGCAATCTAGAATCAACAGATATAGGAAGAGTTCTCTGCCCTCTTTTATCTGCCTAAAAGGCGGACAATTTTCCTTTGTAAAGGTACCTACCTCCACTACCAGCTTGCACACACAGAATTTACTAAAATCATATCATCTGTTAGTTCCTCTATATACCTCCAAGTCACTTCCTTGTGATTTATCCTCCCTTAAAACTCAATTCCCCCTTTCCTTTGTTAAAATGGTATATAAGCCTGAGTCTGACTTCTTCTTTTGTTTCACTCTTTTTCTGTGAACTTCTATGCATATAAATATTACTGAAAGTTTTGTGCTTTTTCTCCTGTTAATCTGTCTTTTGTTAGTTGAATTAGCACACCCCTAGGTACTGAACCTAAGAGGGTAAAGAAAAGTTTTTCCTCCCAAACATGGTAAATGTAAGTCAGTTTATGGGCCCCAGGAAAACAATTTTGTCCTTCAGTGGCACCTGTCCTCTCTCTTCCTTGACCCTGCCACTGCCTTAAGCCAGATCCTCATCAGCTCATTCTACTTTTAATGCAGGATCTTACCAATGGCTCTGTGTCCCCTCCCTCAGGCTTGATCTACCCTCCACACTGCTACTAAGAAGTGTCTATAAGACAGGTCTGAGAGTGTCTAACTTGTGTATAGCCCTTCAGCGACTCTTCCTGTCATCAGGAGAAAGTCCCTAAACCTCTCTCACTCTCATCAGACTTCCTTTCTCAGAATACCCTGGACTTCTTTTTCACATGCTTTCCTGCCCAGATTTGCTTTCCTCAGACTTGGCCAACTGCTCAGATAATCTGTTGAGCTCACCTTTCCAGATTTGACTTGAACAGCGCCACCTCTGTTAGGCATCTCCAAGGGTGAATTAGTAACTTCTTCCTGTGTTCCTTATCTACTTACTGTTCTTTCAGAGCTCTTGTGATATTGCACTTTAATGATTTGTTTACAAGCCTGTCTCCCTTCCGCACCCCTAGCCTGTGTGTTCTTTGAGGACGAGGTCTGCAATGTACTCATTCTGTGCCCCTGACGCTTGTCCCGCAGGGCGGGAAGGAGCCATGTAAATGTTCAGTAAATGGAAGACTGATATCTGGCTTTATGCTAAGTGATAAAACAAATGATTCTTTTATGTCTCAAGTATGCTAACTGATTTTCTGTTAGAATTATATCATTTTTGAATTGGAAAAAAACCTTAAAGTTTATCTACCCCAATCCTATCATTTTTCTAGCCAAGGAAAAGAATGGTCCGGTGTGTGAACACACTTGCCTGTGGTGATGGCTAGACTCCGGCTCCTGTGGTTTGGAGCCCTGAGTGTCAGTGGTTGTGGTGCCCAACATTGAGTGGGTAGGACACCTTTATCCTGGCTCTCTGTCTTGCCCAGCTGTCTCTGTGAGGAAGGAAATAGCCAGTCCCAATAATAACACAGGTTTATGGTATTTTCATTTAGCATCGTAGGCATTGCTGACATTGCTGAATTAGAACGATTCTAGAGCACTTATTTTTATGTGGAAAGATCATTAATGGTACTCTAAAATTATTAATGTAGACTATTATAAGTGAATAAAAGAATCTTTTAATATTTTGTTTTACTTCTAGAGAGAACTATTTGAAGATCAGAGAATCCTAGAAATGGGGAAGGGATGGGGAAGTTCACCTAATGTCACCATAGAATTATTATTATTATTATTAATTATTATTATTATTATTTGGTGAAAACCTAAAAATGAACTATATTAATTTATTTTTCCCAGATTTATTGAGGTATAAATGACAAAAACTGTATAGATTTAAGGTGTACAACTGAAGTTTCGATATTCATATACATTGTAAAATGATTATCACAATCAAGTTAGTTAATATATCCATCACTTCACTTAGTTACCTTTTCTGGATGTGTGTGGGAGAACATTTAAGGTCTACTCTCTTACAGTTTTCAAGTACACAATATAGGATTATTAACTGGTCATCATGTTGTAAATTAGATTTCCAGAACTTATTCATAATTGAAACTGAATAATTGAACTTTTGTGTCCATTGACCCACATCTCCCCATTCCTCCTCTTCTAGAATTATTCTTTTCCATGTTGCATCATTATTGATGATTCACACAGCTATAACTTTATTTTGGGGAAATAAGGCCTTTGATATAAAGTAATTTACATTGATCTAGGGCATCTTAAACGTCAGACCAGGGTAAAATCTTTCCTGGTAAAGACTGTAGAATTGGTTGCCACATAAGTGGAGTGAGCATTTATTATTTTGTTTGTTTAGCACACTTCCTTCCTTTTGAGACTGTATTTCAGGACACTACTGGTCTAATATATTATTCAAAAGTGAGTTGCACTTTTTAAATTTGACCTCAGCTTTCTGGCATTGTGCTTGTCACTGGGAAGGAAGCTGGCACCACTTAGGCCAGTCATAGCACCACATGCCTTTAGCCACAATGATTGTTCTGAGAATGGGCATATGTCTGAAATGAGGACAATAGGAGTCTTTTCTTGTCATTTTTAAAAACAGAAGCTAGTAGAAGGGTAGAAGAGTTTCTTTACTTTCTTTCCTTGATGCCAAGAAGATGGTTCTGGCAGTGTAGATAGAGGTGATTTGTGTGAATGAAGCTGGCCAGCAGAGAGAGGCAGAAAGAAGGGAGGAGCACAAGATCTCTGACAATGTTAGACAGCTTGGTTCACAGTCCATGAGGTGACCTTCTTCTCCTGGTCTGGTTTTTGACAATGATATGTGGTGTTTTCTTTTTTTTCTGTTTTGTGTTTTAAAGCTTTGCAACTGACCATTCAAAAAAGTTCTACCATATTCAGATTTTGTTATGCTTTCTTTGCTAGATAAACAAATTAAACAAATAGCCTTCTCTACCCTAGAATGGAGATCATATTGTCTATGTAAGGCAGATCTATACAAGCATGTTCTATTTTTTTTCTAAGTTCTCTCTTATCTCAACTTTTACTCTATGCCATTTATGTAATAGGTAATTAGAAAAATAAAGTCTGAGAAATATGTCTAGCCACCTGGCTAAGCTCATCCAACTGCCAGGCAGTCCAGTTTGCCAGACAGACTTTAATCTGGAAAAATCAAAACAAAACAAACAAAAGAAAAAAAAACAGTTTGATGCAAAAGTTCTTGTTGAAATGAGTACAAAGAACTTGCTCTCTCAAGAAGCAGCCTATTTATATCAGTTAATGCCTTTGAAACTACTTTTTTTTCTTGAACACATGATTAAAAGTAATAATAGAAAAGAGAATAGGTACATTAATCAATTAAAATATTTACATTTTGTATTAAATTCTGAAAATTTAAAGGCAAGAGCACTAAAATGGATTTCACTGAGCATAATGTAAATCATAGAGTTCTTGATACGGGGGGACTTAAAACCTCCATGGCTTTGGTTTCTTTGGGATTTTTCTGCAGGAAGAGTTGCAGCCTGGTGAGTAAGTAAAAAAATAAAAAATAAAAAAAGTTATTGCAAGGTCACAATGCTGGCACAATGTACATGGACACTTGAGAAAGATAAGGGTGAGAAAGACACTTTTTCTCAAATACCATCTACCAGCTTTTGAATTAATTCTTACCTGAAGTATTCTTTCCACAGGCAAAGGGAAAACAGAAAAGCAGAAAATGAGAAAATCTCTTATTAAGCGGAGACAATGGCAAACCACTACTTAGATCCCCTGACTCTTATTTATTTATTCATTCATTCATTCATTCATTCATTTATATTTATATATTTGTATATTTTATATTCTCATCTTCTCACCCTTCTCCCCTTGAGCAACCATCATCTTATTCTCTGTATCTAGGGGTCTGTTTCTGTTTTGTTTGTTTATTCATTTGTTTTGTAATTTTAGATTTCACATATAGTGAAATCATAAAGTATTTGTCTTTCTCTTACTTATTTCACTTAGCATAATACTTCCATATTTAAAATTTTATTCTGAATGAATTAGTGTTAGGAATGTTGAAATGACTTTGAAGGTAAACAGAAATGGAGACATAATTTAAATGAAGACTGAATTTAAGCTCCCCTGATGGATAGCTGGCAGGAGGCTTGGATGAAGTCATTAAGGAACTCTAGCTAGTGACTCATGATTTAAGCTTGTTTAATTGTTTTGGCAAAGGCAATACGTTGCTCATGTGTAGAAATAAAAATAATAAGGGTATTTGGGTTGATGCTGTTTCTGATATTTTGAAGGAGTGTCCGTAGAATTTTTTGGTTCTAAATAAATAGAATGGAACTTGTGACCCAGGGAAGACATTGGGTGATGATATCCAATGTTTTACTAAAGGTTTTAATGAAAATTGGAGCCTTTCAGAAAAAGAAAATCACCTGAAAAGTAATCTTATATTATAGAGAAAATGACATACTTTTTGATAACTGTTTCATTTGTGAATATTAAAAATATATTGTAACTAAAATTGTTTTGTCAATAAAAACCTGTAATTTTCTTGATAACAATCTCTATACATGTGTGTATTCCTGGTGACACCTAACTTACACCACTATTTCTCAATTATCTGTAAATTGGCTGAGACTCAAAAAGCGAGGGGAAAAAACGTGTCTGTTCACGGTGACATCTAACTTATCAATATTTCTTAATTATTTGCAACTTGGCTAAGACCTAAGAAGTGAGAAAAAACTGGCCGAACTAGTTACCCCCCAAGTCTATTAACTAAAGCCCTTGCAATTTATCCATGAATATTCTTATGATCTAGTGTTTTCTGTCTTGAGTAAAACTCTAAAGCCCTGTTGTCCATCTCTTACATGAATCATACTTCAGAAACCATCCCAGGCATCCTTCTTCCCTTCACCCTAACACATCCATCCAGGTCATGCCACACTGAACATCCCATTTCCTTTCACCTGCAGGAGTTCTTAACTTGTGGAACCTATGGGCCCCTTTTCAGAATAAGACTTAAACAAATTAAGTAAAATACATAGGATTACAAAGGAAACCAATTATGTAAAATATAGTTATCAAAATATTTTAAAAATTGAGTTAAAAGTATGTGCTTCTTTATTAACACAATGTGTGATATCATATAGTGACAGGCCTAACCACTACAGCAATTTCCAAGCAGTGTTGAGCGCAAATGACGTCTTGATTTAGCTCTAGAGATTGTTAAGTGAAAACACCTGTGATTGCTCCTGGTTGCAAGGTCACAGGTGCTGCTGATACTACTGTAGTTTGTTGTTTATATTCATCATGGAAGGAAATACTAAATAAATCAGAAGTTGATGAGAACGAAGATGTGCTTATTTTCCCACCCACCCAAGTTCATGGATTTCTGTTGAGCTCAGACTGAGAACTCTTGCCTTTGTTCAGACCACCATCATTTCTCATTGTATGTAGTGCCACAGTCCCCTATTGGTTGTACAAACTGTCCTCCATTCTGCATCCAACGTGGTGTTTTCACATTTGTTGTCACATGTCTCCCACCCACTTACACCTCTACTGTCTTCTACTGCTGTTAGAACAGAGACTAAAAGTCCTGGGTCTCACACGGGAGTCCCATGACGTGGATTCTCTTCATTCTCTTCCACTACAAGGCTTTAGCACATGCCTTTCCCTCTTGCTCTTGTGCACTGAATTAACTCTTTAGGAAGTCAGCTTGAACGTTGCTTGTTCAAGGAAGCCTTCTCTGGCTCCATGACCAGTTCTAGTTCCCTGTTGCACCATTGCCTCTCACACCTCAGAGGTGATGTCACATTTACTTGTGGGATGCTTTGACTGATGCCTATCTGCACCCACCAGCTATGGGTTCCCTGAGAACAGATTTACGTGCTCCCCAGGACAGTGTCTGGCACATAGTAGAGGCTCATTAAATACCTGTAGAATGAGGATGTGAGTGATTGAACAGTTTCAACAAGAATTTTATAAGCAGGAAAATCTAGTGATGTGGTGGGGGTTGGGTGAGGAGGAAGGAAGAGTGTTAGAGGTAGACATGACAAGAGAGAAAGATAATTCTTTGTTTTCTTATCTGAGGAGAGAGAGAGCTTCAAAAAGCAAATAAGTAACCCAAAATAGGCAGTCCCCTCTCCCAAACTGAAGCCTTTCAGAATAACTGGAAAAGGGAGTTCTATGTACATTAATAGGCCCTGAGAGCACCACTGGGTTACAGGTTAGAACATTAACTTGTGTTTCTAAAGTCAACCTTAAATATTAAGAAAATCTTACATTACATTATTGTGGTCACATATCTTAAAAGTTTTCATAAAAATTACAAAAATTCAGATTTGCTCTTGAAAAAAGGTCATTTGGAAAATAAACTAATATATGAGATCAGATGACTTTACTGTATTTGTCTCTCTCTCTCTGTGTAATATATATGTGTGTCTGCATTATCTATCTATCTATCTATCTATCTATCTATCTATCTATCTATCATCTATTTCCTGGAAATATGTTCTTTGATGTTGACATTTTTATATTTAATTTTCTTATTAGACCTAAAACATTCTTTCAATAATATAACCAAGAAATAGAATATTCAGTAGGTTGATGATACCATTAGAGATGATATTAATGAGGCCAAACTATGGATAATTTTCTCATAAACTGAGTTAGGATACATGGTGCAGAGATGCAGGCCTACGGGATTGGGTAAAAGTAGATGAATGGATGATATAAATCTATCTTCAGTAAGTAACCCAAGGTTGACTTCTCTAACATAATTTTGAGTACCTACCATGTTGGAGGCTTGATAGATAGTAGGTACTGGGATATATATGGATTTCATATAGAACATTATATGGGGACCCTTTTTATGAGGAAAGGTGCAAATGTTAGTCCTCGGTTCGCAGAAGGCAGACCTTTCTGAAACTCCTTAATAAAAGATGATCATTAGGTGCATGTCACCACACTTTCAGAGCCTGAGGCAGAGCTGGTAGCTGCAACTCTGCAGAGCCTGTACCCTCTGCTCGCTTCAGGGAGCGCTTCCTATCCTTTTGGGGAGTATCTCGAGAACATTGCCCAGGATTTGGATTCAAACAAAGGGTTAACTGGCTTATTTCCATATCAGTTGCACATCATTTACTTAAAGCAAACCCACAAACAATCCTTCCTCCTGTGGACCACAGTGGCAAGTCCAATCTGGAAAAGTGATCATCGGTGCCTGCTAGACAAAGGGTCAGGCTACAGCCATCGGTGACCTCTGGGCCTAGAGCCATCAGTAACCCCTCTTTTCTACTGAGTTTGGACTCAGCTGCCTGAAACAATGCCTATGAAGCTGTCACACTTCGTTGTGTCAAAGTGACTCAACCACCTTTGGACTGGGACCATTGAGATGATGGACTGTTATAGTCTTCCCTCTTAAAGCTCCTTTAATGCCTATTCAGGGAGCACTTCATTTACACATCATTTACATGCTAGACTTATGCAATTTGGGGTGAAAATTCAGTATTGCTCTTGCATGGGATCTGTGTTTTAATTTAAATAAAATGAGCCCCTTTTACCCTAAGTGGAGGTCTACAAGTATATTTCTAAACTATTTGCAGTAAGACTTATCATGGAATTACATTTAATTTTTAACCAAAATAATACTTATGATTTAAAGGAGGAAAATAGGTTGAAACAAGAAAACATTTGTATTTTGCTTATCATAATTCTTTAATAGCTTTAGCCTTGAGGTTTATTATCTTAGCTATGTCTTAAGTTTAATAGATAGTCAGAATGCAAATACAAATATAATACAAATCTTGGAGCAACCAGTCAAATTATTATGTACTGTATTAACTGGGCAGTTTCAGAGATTGTTTATAAATATTATTCCTGATTTCTATGTCATAGAATTTAAAAGCATAGAAGGTGCCTTAGGTATATACAGGAATAATCAAAATTTAAGATTAAAAAGAAGACTGTAATGGTCCATGGAGATCTCATCACACCCAGATATTGAAACAGAAAAGTCAGAGTTCTGGTATGTTGAAAAATGGCTGGGGGAACACATGAGGTCTCTTTCTTAGAAGTTAAGTAAATAGAGACATGTATTTCATTATTTACAGTGGCTATAAATGACCAGGGTGAGAATTTTAAAGTCATTACCACAAAAATAATATCAATTACCTTTAGTCTATTTCTGTTTCTTAATGCGCATGAAAAGCAATAAAACATGCAATTTTTAAATAGTTCTTTTAATTAAAATTGGAAATGAAAGAGTTATTTGGATGATGTTTCTCTGAATGAAGAATATTGATATTTTTAATTGAATTCTGAATTGAGTTTCTAATAAATTAAAATGCGGGGATTGCTTTCCAACTACGTGGAATATTTTAACAGATTAGTGACTGATCATTTCAAGATTCAAAAGTACTCGAACCAGCTTTTGATGTGAGAAAATGAGCTACTGTATTACCATTTTAAGAGTTCATTCAGCTGTGGTTTGAGATACATTAACAACAAATAGATTTTAAAGTTAGGTGTTGATATTACTAATTTATAATGGGTGGTGTAGTTGGCAATTATTTAACCTGTACATGTAGTACCTTTGTCCTCTGCCTGTGATTATGAAATGGTTATGAAACACCTATGGTTATGAAATGCTATTTCCTCTGTGTAATTATGAAGCTGAAAATGGCTTTGCATCTGGTTCAGTTCTTTGTAACTTTCACAGTCTTCCATTGATATAAAACCTGAGGTTTGTATGATTTACTCGAGTGTTTTATTTCTGATCTTCATGTCTTGAGACCCACTCGTAAATGAGATTCTATTTTATAAAGATGACTGAAGACCATGAAGGGTATGTAGTCTCTGTAGAAAAAGTCTTATAAAGCAGCAGAAGAAAAATGGAAAATATGAAAACCAAAAGAAAATCCCCCAAATAGCACAACAAAAAGGTTTTCTGTAGCCACGGAGAGCCCTTCAGCGCCTCAAGTCCCATGGTGGTGGTGATGTTCACACACCTCATGAATAGGAAGGGAGTGCAGAGCTGGCTCTAGATAAAATAATGACACAGGTCTCTGATTTGTCTTTTTCTTGTTTAGCCTCCTAGGTCGGCACCATTTTTCTTTCAGGAGCTTCACTTCCACTCTTCTTCCACTGCAAGTGTTCATCATCTCTTGTGCTCTTTTTATCCTCATTTAGAGAGCAAAGCCTGTTGTCCCGACAGCCTGGTCCCTTCACACACACCCAGAAGCACAGAATTCAGCTGTTGTTGCTTAGACAGGAGATGCAGTGGAATCTGTAGAATTTCCACAGGCTCTAAAAGGTCATCTAATCAGTTGTGTACTTTGCTCATTTAGGCTCACATCAAGCAAAAGAAATGATGGCTGGAGTTTGGAGATGTGGGATCTGAGGGAGGCCATGAGAAGAAAGCAGAGATGAAACTTTTATTTGTGTATGCTTGCTTGCTCATCTTTTTAAAATTTGATTTTATGAAGTTTGTTCATTTTGATCTTATAGAATCAGCACTTTTCTTTGCTGATGGTCTCTATTTTATTTTTGTTTTCTATTTCATTCAATTCTGCATATCTATCTATCTATCTATCTATCTATCTATCTATCTATCTATCTTATCATCCTCTTTGTTTTTTCTTAATGTCCTAAATTGAATTCTTAGCTCTTTAATTTTTTTATTATCTAACATAGGCATTTAAGGATATACATTTCTCTCTATGTACTATTTTTGCTACATGCACAAAATTTCATATGTAGTATTTTTATCTGAGTATATCTAAATTTATGTTTTTTCATTTGAGTTATTAGAATTATTCTCAAAACTTCCAAATATGTGGGTTCTCTCTCTTCCACCTTTTTTTTGTTATTGACTTCTAATCCCTCACAATTGAATTGTTTTGTGGTCAGAGGACAGATTCTAGTTGACATAGATTTTTTTGAAATTTGTTAGCCTAGAATTGTGGTCAGTTTTTGTAAATGTTCCATGTATATTTGGACAGAATGCATATTCTTTAGTTGTTGGATCCAGGGTTCTATTTTAATTCAGCAGACTAAACCTATACATGATGTCCAAACAGTTATGTCTGTAGTGAATCTGCTCCCTTTGCCCCTCCATATCTGCTTCCTATGTTTTCTCACCCTACTTTATGCTTCAGGAGGCTGACATGTATGAACTATATCAACGACTCTCTTCCCTGGCTCCCTGGGCTCAGCAAATGGGAGATATGGGTAGAGATTGGAAGAAGATAGAGAGAAAGGTCAGAATATTAACTCATCCAGCTCTCTCCTGCTGGGCCATTTTGTCAAAGACCATAATCCTCTGTGAAAGGTCATAGAGCCTGTCAGGCACCCTCTTCTTTAGCAACAGCTCCTACTGGTGTTGGTGACCAAACACCCTCTTGGGCCCTTTGGGCCTATGGATGATAACCTGCTTCTGTTGCTAGCTTTGGATGTGCATCTCCATCCATCCTTGGCTGGGGTCCCTTAATCTCACCTACACCTTGTGAATATTTAATTAAACTCTCTCTCTTCACCTCATCTGAGCGTGGCATCACTTTTCTGCCAGGACCCAACTGATAAAATCTCTGGACTCATTTTTGCCTGTTTGACCTAATGGTAATCAAGAGAGATGGATGAGATCTTCCATTATAATAGTGGATTTGCCAGTGTCTACACTTTACATATTTTTGCTTTGTATATTTTGAGGCTATTTTTTAAGTACATATAAGTTTTGAATTGTATCTTCCTGGTGAGGTCAATCTTTTATTGTGGCTTTCTCTTTATGCTTTGGCCTCAGGGTCCCTTTATGTTCTTAAAAATTATCAAGAACTCTAGAGAGATTTTGTTTGTATGGATTATATCTATCTATATTAACAATATTAGAAATTAAAACTGAAAAAATATTTTAATATTTATTACATATGTATTAATTCATTTAAAATAACAGTAATAAACTCATTGCATGTTAACATAAGTAACTTTTTAAAAATTAAAAAAAGTTTTATTTTCTGAAACAAAAAAATTATTGAGAAGATTGACATTCCTTTACATTTTTGTAAATCTTTTAAATGTCTGGTTTATTAGAATACAACAAGCTTCTCATATCTGTTTCTGCATCTAATCTGTTGAAATATGTTGTTTTGATTGAAGTTGAAGTAGGTGAAAAAAACCCACCTCACACGGATATGTAGTTGAAAAGGAAGCAGTATTATAATAGCCTTTTCAGATAAACATGGATATTCCTCTTTGATACTACTCTAAAACTCAAAAGGTGGTGTTTCCTTAAAGGTTAGTTGCAATATGAAATCTGAAAACAGATCAATGAAATTTTTACATTCTGTTACATTAAAACCCATTGATCTACCTTGTACTTTGAATGGATCTCTTACCCATACATGATTTTGTTATTCATCGGTCATTTGGAAAATATTGATTCATTGAGGTATGCAGATCTTCTAAATGTTGACAATACATTTTGTTATACAATATAAAAAAAATCACATTTGTACTGTGCATTGAATGTAATGAACTAATTCTAGCTTCTACTCTGCTTCCAATTCCCTGTCCTTAGAAAGTTATTTCTAGCCTTTCTAGCCTCTAGTTTTCCCATATGTAAATGGGGGTGATAATTATGCTTTCCTTTCAGGGTGTCTTGGAGTAAGAAATTAGGTAATGCCAGTGAATGCATTTTGTGAATGCTTAGATTCAATTTAAACAGGTGTAAGGATGGAAAGATTAGAAAATTATGTCTTTATTGCCTGTTCCAAAAATGTTTATTTATTACAGAGACTCATGGACATGGATAATAGACTAGTGGTTACATGGATAATAGACTAGTCTACATGAATAATAGACTAGAGTAGAATAGGAGAGGGGGGAAGGGGCAGTAGATGAGTTAAAAAAAGGGGTCAAAATATGTTGACAGAAAGAAATCTAACTATGGGAGGTGAACACACAATGTAAATACATATATGCCTTACTGTTAAAGTATACAGATGAAACTTACTGAATTTTGTTAACCAATGTCACCATAAAAAATAAATTAATTTAAAAAGTCAATATATTAACATTTTAAGAGAATAAAAGCAATACTTATATTATCATTCATATTCTTTTATTCATAGAATAATTAATATAATATTTACATTTTGCCATGGGGATCAATAAAGCAATTTGCATTTTGAGTTAACAAAGGAACACATTTGACCATTGACATGTTTATTTTTCTTGAACTGGCTCCTACTGAGAAAGGTAGGAGCACACACACAGTTTTGCCTCAGGGACAAGCCCTTTAATGGTATAAAGAATATAACTTGGAGTAAAAGAACACATTCTGAACTTTAACTGTAAGACTGGATTCCAAATTATTATCTTTTCCCCCCAAAGGGTGAACGAAGAAACAAAAAATTTTCCCCAAACGACAAATCAACAAAACAAACTCACAAACAACACAATTGTCAGGTTCACAGACTCATTCTGCAGCTAACAATAGAAATATCAACCAAACCTGACTGAATCTTAAACCATCCATTTGGATGCTGATCATCTACAGTGTGAGAGAAACTGAAGATAAAATAGCTACCAAGTTATTCGGAAAGAAAATGAGCCAAATGCCCAACCAACCAACCGAACAAACAAACAAAAATATGGATGGAAAAAGAAATGCCTGAATACACCGAGTTATGTAAGAGTCTGAGAAAGAATTCATAGGGTTTCTGGAAACAATTTCATCAAGAGCTGAAGGAAAATGAAAAGGAAGACAGCAGGCGTAATTGCTGTGAGCAATCGTTTCCTGCTGAGAGAGAAGGGTTTTACCATCAGCTCCCTTAGAATACATCCAGGCAAATACAGAAAACATGGAAATAAATACTTCTCATAAAATCAGGATGGGAGGACAAAAGAGCACCTAGAGACATGCCATGTGTAGCAGAAAAGAGAGTGGGCAAAGGCCAGATAAGGTGATAATAGAAAAAGAGAAGTGAGAAAATTACATCCCTGTGGGCATCATTAGGGTGAAGGAAAGCAGGCAAATGGAAGATGCTTAAAGTGTAATAGAGTGAAGCATCCAGAACACCCCAGGTCAAATTCTGTTAGTGCAAATATTCTCACAAAGAAAAGCTCTTTATAATAAAAAAGGGAGGAGTGTACGTGTAGGAAAAAAAGTGACAGCTAGAAGTCAAGAGAACTGGGTCAGAATTCTGGTTCTTTTACCACCTGGTTCTATCTCCTCGGTACACTTGCTAACCTTTCTGGGTCAGAGCTTCTGGTCTGTAACATCAAGGACTTAACCCAGAGTAGTTAGTGGTCTATAACTTTTTGGCAGGGTGACCCCTTTAAGAAGCTGATGAAATTTATAAATCTTCCCAGAAATGTTTACACGGGCTTATACTAGATTTTTTCATACCATTTCCAGAAGGTCATATGTATTTTGAAAGGAGACATTGGACTTTAGGTTTAGAATTAATTGTCACCTTGACCTGGTCTCCTATATCACTACCAGCTTGGAAACCTATGGTTCTATGATTTCCAGGTGATGACGTGTCTACTTAATTCAAATAATATTTAATTCGACACAAATCCAGTACAAGGTAGGTTGCTGAAGCTTGTGTAAGGGAGGTTCTATTTTTTAGTAGTGAAATGTATATAAGAAAGGCAGGGAGGGAGAGTGTCAAACTGGTTCACAATACTTTGCTTTCTGTCCTTTAGCAGCACTGGGTTTTTTATCCACTCAATATTTCAGAGAAATTTAACCTAACCTATTATCAGGGCTTGTCTTGGCTCAATTTTTTTTATTTTGATTATCTCATGTTCTTTGCCTTTTCTCATCCTCTCTCTTTCTTTTCTCTGACCTTCTCACCTCATCCTCCTTTATCTGACTTTTTTTTTTTTAATGAAGTGATAAAGTGATTAAGGCTAGTGCTTTGAAGGTGGATGACTTTAGAAAGAACTTTTCATGTGCCAGAGGCAGTGCCAGGACAGAGAGAACTATAAAGAAATATGAGGCACAATCTCTGCTCAAGGAATTTATAATGTAGTTGGAAAGATAAGATAGGAACACATGAAAAGTGAAATAATCATAAAGTATTAGATTACAACACAGAAGATTACAGTACAAGAGGTGTCTTCAAAGAGTATGTCTGCCATATGGATGAGCCTCTGGATCATTAAAACTATAGGTTTAAAGAACAATGAAATTAGTGGGCCTGGGGAGGCTTCATGGAAGAGACACATCTTAATGTTGAGCAAGGGCCAGGCCTGGAAGGATATGTCTGGTATGAATGACTGAGAAATGTCAACAGAGAAGGATGTGAGAGGACATTTGTCTCAGTCTTTTTGCACTCCTATATCAGAATATATATACAACAGAAATTTATTTCTCACAGTGCTGATGGCTGGAAAGTCCAAGGTCAAGGCTCTGGCATATTTGTTGTCTAGTGAGAGCCGGCTTCCTGATTCATAGACACTGTCTTCATACTGTGTCTGCACATGGGGAAAGGGGCCAGGGACATCTCTGGACTTTCTTTTATAAAGGCATTCTTTCCATTCATGAGGGTGCAGCTCTCATGACTTAATCACCCCCCAAAAGCCCCACCTCTAAATATCACATTTGGGGGTAGTTTTCAACATACAAATTTTGAGGGGACACGAACATTCAATCTATAGCAACATTCTTATTTAAATTCAACTTCTCTTTTTTCTTCCTCAATAGGAAGGACTGCCTCCCAATCTCTAACTCAAATTACTATTTGGAAGACAACATGGTGGGACCATATAAAATGTAACCAATATTTGGATGAAGAAAAAAAAGCACCTCTCCTGCATCTACCAAGAAATAAAAGAAAAGTTTGAGTGTTTAATTTTTGGGAAAACCTAATAATTCATTTTTTTAAAATAAATATTTATTGAGCACCCACTATGTGTCAGGCACTGTACTACACTCTGGGAATACAACAATCAACAAGACATGGGTGGCCCTGACCTCTTGGAGCTTAGTGAAGGAAAGCCAGACACTAATATATACTGTGTACTGGGAGCTTCACTCTCAGAGGACGACTGGCTGTAGCTTTGTTCCCCTTCCTGATTTCAGGTTGGTTTAGAAGTCTGCTACTACCCGCCTTCATTCTGTCAAGACCTATTCCATTATTCAGTTGGGGGTTGGTTGGCGGGGGGCCACCATGAGCAGCCACTTGTCCAGGAGCAGAATCTCTGATTCTAGAAAATGGCAAACATATTGAGAAAACAAAATAATCAAAACAGTAAGTGAAATTTCAGCATTTAGTTCCAGGTTAATGAAGCTAGCAGTGTGGCAAGAATGCAATATAGAAATCTTCCTGAAGGTTGAGAGGAGTACATTATTGCTATTGGTGGCTTTACCAAGAATACAAATAGTAGGGAGAATGAGTAGGGCTTTTGAAAAAAATGCCAAAAACTAGGCAGCACAACAGAGATAAATAAAATACACAGTAAAGAGGCAAAATAATAAAAATACTGTAATTTGGCCTCCCAGCATGAAGGAGAAAAGCTGAGACTAGAAGAATGGATTAGAATTCATGAGTCATGTGTTTGGTTTTGAACTAATGGAGCCTGGCTGTTTTGAGAGGCTGGAGCCAGCTGGTTGTTCTCCTTTCCACTCCTGATACCTGTAGAATGGACCCACTGTCTCATTCTTCTATGAGGCTAACCATTTCGTCAAGCAACAATTTTGGACCTGGCACTGTGCTAAGTGTTCACATGCATTACCTTTTATCTTCACAAAGCCCTGCAAGAAACATGTGGAAACCAGGACTCAGAGATGTGAAGTGACCTGCAGTAAAGTAACTATGTTATTGGTGCCCATTCTACGACAGTCTAGCACTTCTGTGCCCTTTGACACTTGACAAATGACCTCTGTTTGACAGGCAATGCAAAAGCCTCATAAAAGTGAGCACCAGGGAGCTAAACAGCCTGGAAACATCCCTTTCCTTGGATAAACTGCAGGGGCATCCCTTTAATTATCTACCTCTAGGGCTGTCTTATATCAAGGTCTGCTAAGGGTATGATTTAAGAAACAGGTTGCATCTTATAGTGCCAGAAAATAGGAAAGTGCTTAAAACTAAACCAAACCAAACCCCACATTGATTGGAGGGATGTCAAAGGGAGAAAGGAATCAACTGAAAGAGCTCTCAAAGGTCAAAGCTGAAATAATTTGAGCAACAAATTATAACACTATTGGGTTATAATAAAAGTATGAAATAAGTACCCAAGAGTTCATCCTGATATAAATAAATGGGTAAGTAAATAAAAAAGTGGAGAAGAGACAAATGTCCTGTGCTGTGCTGAAAGATTTGAAATAATTTATGTAAATCCTCACCCTCAAGGAGGCAGAACACAAACCCACATTCTTTAAATGTGGACTGTGTGTAGTGATTCCTTTCCAAAGAGTACAGTGTGGGAAGGGGGAAAAAAAGAGCAACTTTATAGTAGAGAAATCTGACAAATACTACCGCAGCCAGATAATCAAGGTCAACATCAACAGTGATGAGTCATGTTGATAGTATGTACTCTTGATGTTGTGATGGAAATGGCACTTTACCTCTGTGGTCTTCCTCCCAAATCCCCATCATCTCAAGAGAGGGCGTTCTACAAAATAACTGCCCAGAACTCCTGAAAAATGTGAAAGTCATCAAACACAAAGAAAGTCTGAAAAATTGTCAGAGCCAAGAGGAGTCTAAGGAAACATGATGGCTAAATAAAATGTGTCTTTGATGAGATTATGGAACAGAAAAAGGACATTAAGTTAAAACTAAGGAAATCTGAATAAAATATAAACTTTTGTTAAAAATAACAATAATGGGTCATTAATTGTAGCAAATGTACCACATTAATGTAAGATGTTAATAATAGGAAAAACTAGTTATTGGGTATAAGGAAACTCACTGTACTCACTTGTCAATTTTCGGTAAATCTGAAACTTTTATAAATAGTGAAGTTTATTTTAAAAATACCTTAAATTTTATCAGCAAGATATTTTGAGCATGAATTTAAAATGCCTAATGTGGATAGGGAGTATTACCTTCTGTGCTATTGTTTATTCTAACTGCAGTTCTCTGTCTTTAACCTTGAGTTATAACCTGTGCTGCCCTTTTGGCCTTTGGAAAGTTTTGGTGGAGGTGGCAGCTCCCAGGGAAGCTGGTGGCTCAGGAAAGAAAGTCTTGTACCTTCTTGATCCCTCTTGCATGTGAGTGGCATGTGCTGTGTAGAGGACAATGATTTAGAGACTTTAACCCGAATTGGCTGGGCCAGGGCTGGGCTGGGGAGTGGATATTGAGAACAGTCTCAGAAGTTAGGCCCTGTTGCTGGCCTTCTCCCTGACACACTCATTGGCCCACTTTCATGCCTGCGCTGCCCCTTCCCAGAACGCCCTTGTACATTTTTGTCAACTCAGATCCTATCTTTTGTTTTCCCTTCCATTCTTTTAACTACATTCTTTTAACCACACTAATTATGTGCCTTGCATTGTGCTAAGTACTAGGTTTATAATATTGACATCCCAACAGAAAAGATAGGTGATAAAAGTAAGCTGAAGGATGATTACAAATTATGATTAGCCCCTTGAAGGAAATGGAGTATTATGATAGACAATAGGGGGAGGGGTCCTAACTTAGATGAGATAGTCAGCGAAGGCCTTACTGAAGGGAGGAAGGGAGGACGTTTAGGCCGAGGACTGAAAGATGAAAAAGAGAAGTCATGCAAAGTGTGGAGATCTTACAGGGAACATCATGTGCAAAGACCTAGAGACAAGAATGAGTTTTGCATGTTAGAAAAACTAAACGAAGGGCAGAGTGGTTGAATGTGGTAAGGGAGGAAGAGGGGCACAGGCTGAGAATGTGGAAATAAATTCAGCAATTACTCAATGACTAACAAATACCTCACATTATCCCATCCAGATAGATCTGTTCTCTCCCCTAACATGGCCCATCTTGGTAAGTGGCACCATTAACCACGAATTTAGGGGTTATCTCTGATTCTTCTCTTTCCCTCACCTCCACATCTACTATTTCAGTTGTTCCTGTTGGCTTCACCCCAAAATATGTCCAACTCATCCTCTCCACTGCCACTGCCATCCATGGCCCAAGCCACCATCTTATCTTGGACTTTCTCTCCTGTTATTTCCCATCAGGCTTCTGCTTTCTTCTGTTCCATGAATATGTAACAATGGTTTCCATGTCAAACCTTTGCAATTCTTTCCCTAAATCTTCCATGGCTGACTTCTTTCTCATCATTCAGGTCTCAACCAATTCTCACCCCCTCAAAGACGCCTTCTCCTTCACATCTTTAACCTGTTATTTATTCTCTGCTATATTAGTTTATTTTATCCTTCAGAGTGCTTGTCAGAAATGGAAACTATCTTCCCTCTTTATGAATTTATTGTCTGTCTCTCACACGAGCATGTTAGTTGCTTGAGGGCAGACACTCTGTCTGGTTTGGCACCCAGTGGGTGCTGTTGCCTCTCTCTCAGTTCTCAATAAACACCCAGCCCACATGGACTGAGGCTGCAATGGGGGCCAACTCCTATCAGTCAGTGACAGGCTTGGGAGGCCAGATGGCCATGATGGTCTCTGGAAACTCGAACCAATTTCATTATGCCTTAATTTTCTCCTCTGCAAGATGATGAGTTTAAACTTGGTGACTTTCCAGTGCAGATTCTATGATTGATTATTACATGTGAACTTCAGTTTGAATAAAAGATTTGGCTGAAAAATTTTAAACTAAAAAGACCACCTGAACCATATTGCTTTTTGTTTGTTTATGTGTGTGGCTGGTGTAAAAAAGAAAAGCACAGAAGAGCATTTACTCCCCTAGGCTCAACAAAGGCTTTCCGCAATGAACCCATCCCTCTGAAAAACTTTAAAATTGGAAGTTCTGAATTTGAGTTCTTGCCCAATTACATACCTGTCTGCAGAGTGTATGCATGTCTTCTAAACTCAGGTTTTATTTTTTAATATAGAAAACAATTTTTATAAATATAAATGGATGTAGGCATTTCAATTGTCGTAATGGTAAATAATGCTAGCCCTTATATTTTATTACACAAGAACTCAAATCAAAGGAAATATAAACTATAATTTATATTTTAAGCAGCAACCTAAGTTGAAACCTCACTGTCTTTGGCTAACTCCTGAAGGAAAGAAAATAATGGTTTATATGTTCAGTTGAATATTTGCAGTCATACCTTTTCCTCCAATACAATTAAGATTTATTTATTTCCCCATTCAATAAATATTTGTGGAAAACCTGCTTTGTAAGAGCTATTGTGTTAAGTGCTGGGGCCTGTTCTTGGAGCTGGAGGAGACACAATGCCCAAGAAATCACATAATTCATATGTTACAGCAATAAGTGCTATGGAGAAAACAAGTAGGGTCAAGGATGAGGAGCCGCGGCAGTTGGAGGCCCTATTTAAGCCAGAGATCTAATAATGAAGTGGAGCCAGCCATGTAGTGCTCCAGGAAGAGGGACAGCAAGCAGAGAGGACTGAAAGCCGACTTGTTTTTTGAACCACAGTAACCAGATAGGATAAGGAGAGATGGAGTCTCTGTGCAGTGAACTTGAGAAAGGTATCTCTATGTGGGGCAGCCATCATGGGTAGCACATGGCAATAAAAATAGTAGCTACCAATTATGGAACATTTATTATATCTCTAATGGTTTCTTCCTTAAAAAAAAAAAAGTATCCTGTGCTTGTTTTATGGCTACAATATCTTATTCTATCTTTCTGAAGATAAAAAGAAATTGTTTGGTCCCTGGTTTGTTTGTCCCTCTAGTTCCTTTTTCCCATTTGTTTTTGTTCTTTGTCGTTCCTGCTGGAGGTTGCACATTCCTGGGGGTTTTTACTGATCCTTGGTTCTGCGCTGAAAGGCAGAGCACTAAGCTGATAGTGGATACTGAGTAAATGAGCCTGACAGCTGGTTTTCGTTTTGTTTTTGATTTTGTTTTACTACTGCAGAACGATTGGGTGGTTAGCTGGCCTTTTGGTGTGGGGACCCTAAAATGTAGGATTATTTTCTGAAGCTGTTCGGTTTCTCTAAAAATGAGTCCTTCAGTTCTTAAGAGAGTTAGGGGTGGAGTTGGAGGAAGGATGGCAGAAATAGGAGCCTGGCTGTCGGCACCTGGGAGCAGGACAGGGAAATGAGCTGGAGTCTCGCCATTTAGCAGGCAAGCTTTCACAGACTCTGTGCCAATCATCCTTCATACTGTTCTGCCTTAACTTCTCCAGGAATAGTATAGCTTTGGTAGCCTCTGGAGATGAGAGAATGGCAGCTGGTTGCTGCTGGGGTCATGGAGGAATCTAGGAGTCCACACGCTCAGTCTCGGCCTTCTGCTCAATTCCCTTGTTGTCCCCTCGAGATTTACTTATGGTTTTCTATGACCTAGGGTCCTAAATCCCTAAGTCTTTCTGAGGTTCTGTGGGAGCAGCTCAATGTATTTCTCCTTGTTATCCCTCTCTGAGGGGATTCTGCTGAGTCAGTCACCATTCCTCCACCCACTTTTTATCTCCCTCAAATTAGTTGACATTTATTGGCCATTATTGTGTCCTCACTTGTACTCCTTGTCCTCATGAGTTTATATCTATTTCATTTCTTTTAGCAGGGAAATGAGATAAGTGCATGTGTTTGTGCAACCTGAGTATCTTACTGAGAATCTCTAAGCGTTAGCTCCAAGACTCTCTTATTTTTCATAGTGATTTTATAAGGAGAAACGCTTTTCCAGCTGAGGCTTCTGCTGCAAAAAAGAGAAACGTGCCTACGGTGTAAGTCTAGGAAGGAGAATTCAGGGCCATAGGCAGTTTTCTGACTCCATAGTGCCCATACCCTTGAATTCCGTGCTAAATTGCCTTCTGTTAAAATAGAGCCCAGTTTGCTTTCAGTTTAGCCTGATATCTTACTTACGTTCTTGTATAGAAAACAATATGCTTTTTTTTCCCCTAGGCCAGGCAAGCTTTGTTTATGGCTGAGAAGAGAAATACAGTCAACTTCAAAATGCATTTCCTGTAGAATATGTGCATTTTTTTTCTATTTGAACCACACTATTAATATGGAAACTTACATAAAAATATATTTATCATTAAAGAAATTTTCTGGAGGGAGTCAGCACAGAACTTCTTTCCCTTTCTCCCCAAGAGGGCAATCACTGTTCAGGTGATGTTTTTTGCTTGGTCCAGAGTAAACATTAGATGTTTGTTGATTTGCTCTTTTGCTTTGCCTGTGCATGAGTCTCACTGTTTGTACACTCGGTTTTATAGATCCATCTTGGGTCTGGGAAGGCCTATTGAACTCTCATTGAAATCTGCACTTCTGATGCTTTCAACATTTGACCAGTAAATTGGTCTCAAACAAGTCATTGTTAACAGAGAGAAACAGGCACTGTTTTTTGATGTTTCTCCTATACTTAGGCATTTTGTAAATGTGAACTCACTTAAAGTCATCTATAAACAGTTTTAAGTGACTGGTGTTTGTTACACTAAAATGATCTCTTTAGATGCTAAACACACACAACATATTTTATGTTTTATTTTCTCTATTCCTTTTCTTCACACTTCATTCCAGAAGTTGGAATATATAACTCTGGTATAATTGTCATTCTCTGTAAAACATTTTTGACCTTTGCTAAATAAAGAGAAGACAAGAAGGCTGATGTCAATGCATGGTTTAGATGCATCAGGACAAATTTCTCTCCTCTCCTCTCCTCCCCTCTCCTCCCCTCCCCTCCCATCCCTCTTCATTTCTTTCTGTTGTTTAGGATCCTCCTCACCTGGTGGGAGCAGAGCCTTTTAATAGTACTGCAGCCAAGCAGCAGATGGTGATTAATACAGCAAGAGAAGTCTGCCTCCTCTCTGACAATCAGGAAAGTCCTGGGCCTGCTTCTACTGAGTGCTGCAAATAAAGGGAGGGGGGCAATTAGTTGGTTTCATCTACCCCCAGTGGGGATGCCTTGTCTCCCCACCTTTCTTTAACTTACAAATACCCTGGGGTGTCATGAGGGAGCCCATCCATGTGGAGTAGGCTGATGGGTCTGCACAAAGACTTGGGCTCTAACTCTCTCCTGATGAAGGATCAGAGGGTGATGAGTTGATGCTGACCAAGTGTGTGCTCCCTAGGCATCAAGGGAGAATTAGCTAGTGTGGGCTTGGGTGTCGAAGAGGGAGTTTCTTGCCTTGCTGGAGGGGACTCGGGGTGACCCATCCTCTTTGGGCTCCCTTCATAGGTAGCTTTCCCAAGGTCAGCCCCCAGGCTCTTAGGTCCTCCTCTCACCATTTAGCAGACCCCAGTTCTGGTCTCTTCTTAGTCTTAAAGAGATTCAGAGAGCCTTCCCCTTTTCTTCATGTCTCCTTCAGAAGGATAGGAACAGAAGGGTGGAGACCCATCACAGGTCGACTCTGTGTAGACTATAGTGGCTGGGTGGGAAAAGTAAAGAGTGTTTTTAGACCCTGCTCTGGGAGCCAGTGTGCTGTGGTCAGCCAGTGGCACTGTGCTCCTGATTTCTTCCTGGTGCTAAGCTTTATTTGCTGATTTTCTGGGCTTTGCAGGTGTCACCAAGGTGTTATATGATGAGTCAAGAACATAAGCCCTCCTTCTAGTCACCCTGAATCGATCTCTGCAGCCTCAACAGGCTCCTACATATGTCTTTCATTTATCCCGTAAGCCCTTGAGATTTGGCCCATTTGTCTCTCATTTCCAAATTCTTCCTCTCCTGGTGCTGTCTTCAAAGCAGGAAGCATCTTTTCTATCAGCCCTACTTCCTTGCTCTCCCTGAAAAATGAGCACAGTAGTTTTCATTTTTAAGGGCTTTTTACTGTTAACCTCTCCAGGGAAATGACACAAACAACATATATTCAGATATATGTCGAAAGGAAAAACAAATTAAGAAATAGCAGTTGAACACTGTTCTGCAGTTTACTCTGAGATACAAATGACCTGGGCTTCTTCTGATCCTCCCTTCTCTAAACCCTTCCACTAGCTGGTGTTGTGATAATCCTCTCGGTTTTGCCTGTGGTGAGTGTTCTTGCCAGCCTTCTCCAGTTTGGGTGCTGAACCAAACATCTTAGATTTTTGGTGTTTTTGGGTCGATGTCACTTCTGCGATTGTCACATTTCCTGACAATAACAGGGCTCCTTGCAGAAGACTCTTCCTGTTGGCTCCCTTCAGGCCATCTTTCCTGGATCTGGTAGCCCCATTGGTGTCTCCTGGTGGTCCTCATGGTCTCAGATTCTGGACATCCTCCCTTGAGCCCTCACCCTCTTCTCTCTTCCCAGTCTGGTTTGTATCTAACTTAGCCATGGGCAAGTTATTCATGCTTGTTCTGGTCTTAGGTAAATAAGGTCTGCTCCTTCAGCTATTGCTTTATAACAATAGGGTGTTATTTTGGGGGGTTTCAGAGCGGCTTATAAATAATCACTGTTACAAAATGACCCCAAAACAGAGGTAAGGGAATCTAATGGTCAAACGAGTAGGCTCTTGAGTTTGATTGCCTGGCTTGTGGCCGGGCTCCACCCCTTAGCAGTTATGTGACTTTAAGAAGTTTATTTAGCTCTTTAAAGCAGAGAAGGTAATGTCAACCTATATGGTTGTCAGGAAGATTAAATATTGAGCTCTCACAACAGGACCTAGTTTGTGGAAGGTGTTTGATCAATGTTGGCTGTGATTATCCCCACTTTAAAGATGAGGAAACTGAGACCTTCTGAAGTCAGATTTACTTACTCAAGATCACCCAGCCGAGCTCCAAACCCATGGAGGGCTAGCTCGGAAGCCTTCTCTCTTAGTCACTTGTAGTACCAGCTGACGGTGAACTGACAGTGAATGTCATTGTCTCCCAGGGCATGACCTACTGTGTCCCCTGGGGGTAGCTCCCTCATGGCCCTCTTGTGTTTTTTTATGTGTCCTGCGGCTCTATTACCACCAGGTTGATCAGGCTTTGGGGTGACTAGTGTCCAGCTCACCCAAATGGTAGAGTCCACTGACTATCCAGTGCCCACTGAACCACCCAGTCCCTGCTGGCCCATCACTTCCTTCACATACTTTTTTTGTTTTCTGTGATCCATTACCCCTGGACATCTCTTGCCCTCAGGGAAACACTCTTTAATAATACCAAAAAGCTTAAAAGTCACAGAACAATAACTGATACTATTTCGACCAAAGGAAGGGTGGTTCCCTTGCACAAGTGTGGGCAAACCAGTTCAGGTGCAAAAGAAAGTCATTTGGGGCTTTCATCCAAAACTCGAACAAAACACACAGGCACTAATTTATTTTTAGGTTTCAAATTGTTCAGGAACCAATGTTCCAGTTTTCCATAGCCTTGATTGTTCGAGTTTTATCCAGGTTCATAAGGAAATGTTTTGAAAGACCACAAGAAAGTCTGAGCTGGGGGAGAGAGCAACGAGAGGAAGGCGTGGGGGAGAGGGATCTTTTCCTTTTGATGATGAGCAGGAAGGATGGAAGACCTTGGAACCTAGCTGGCCTCATCATATTGCTGGCCCCATTGTAAAGCCTGAGGTGGTTTGGCTAAATATCAGAATGTAGGGGCGTTTCTTTGAATCCAGCTTTATTGCATAGGAAACATACAGAAGAAATTCCAGTTTGATAAATTTCAAAAGTGTGATTTTGTTTGTTTGTTTGAGAGTTCCAGCATTTTGCTAGAAAGGCAGCATGGAAACAAGTAGGAACAGTGACTCTAGAGGCAGGAAACCTGGATTCCTGTGCGAACATGTGCCTGAACTCCTGGGGCCCAGAGCGAGTGGCCGGGGCATGTGTCCCATAAACTGGCACAGCAACCGCATTCAAAGTAGTAGCCTTCTTGCTATCTGTTTTGGGGACACCTAGATCAGGAACCAGAGTCAGGTACAATTTAATAACTTGGAATTTCTTATTGATGCTTCATAATGAAAAACCCTTTCAGAATGGGAACTGGACCTTCTCCATTTTAGGCACAACTTTTGTTAAATGAATTTGATAAGAGAGCACAATTGCTACTTTGATCTTTTAAATGGGGACTCATTACTATAGTGACATAAAGAGTAAAATGTATTGTTTGTTGTTTTTAAAAGCTCTTTTTCACACAGTATTTTATCATATTTACAAAATGGAAATTAGAAGAAAGCTTTTAAAAAGGGATAGGTAACATAGTATTATTTTTTTCATTTCTAAGAATTTTTTATTACAGAAATTTCAAACATCTACACAAAAGTAGATGTTTGCTATCATAATAGCAAACTGAACTACTATGGATTGAATGTTGTATCTCCCCCTCTTTCACCCCCCAATTCATATGTTGAAGCTCTAACCCCCAGTGTGATTATATTAGGAAGTGAGGCCTTGGGAGGTTATTAGGTCTTGAGGGTGGGGCCTCATGATGGGATTAGTGTCCTTATAAGAAGAGACAGAAGTTAGCTTGCTTCCTTGCTCTCTACCACATGAGAACACAGTGAGAAGACAGTGTATACAAACCAAGAAGAGGTCTCTCCCTAGACACTTGATCTGCCAACACCTTGATCTTGGACCTCCAGCCCCAGAACGGTGGGTGTTTAAGTCACCCTGTCTATATAGTATTTTGTTATAGCAGCTTGAAGTAAGACAACCCCATGTACCCATTACCAGTTACAACAATTAAGATCTCTTGGTCAATCTTATTTCCTCTATTTTCCTTCATACTTATTCCTCCATATGATTTTGAAGCAAATCAGACATTGCATAATTTTATCCAAAAGTTTTTCCAATATATATTTCTAAAAGATAAGGACTTTTCTTCTCTAACACACTGTTAAGAAAAATTTCAAGCATAAAGCAAAGTTGAAATCTGTATGTTAAACTGCCTAGATTCTACTGTTAACATTTTACTCTCCTTGCTTTGTAATATATCTATCCATCTATCTATTCCTCCATCCATCCATCAAGCCATCTTGTTTTATTTCTGATGCATTTCAAAGTAACTTACGAATATCTATGCATTTCCCCTTAGGTATTTCAACATGCATATCATTAGCTAGAGTTTAATATTTGTTAATAGTTTTTTACCCATTGGATACAAACAACATTTACATTGATGAAACACACAAATCTGAAGTACACATTTGCTGCATTTGACAAATGTAACCCAAACCCCCATCAAGACATAGAAAATTACTACATAACAATAAAAAAAATATCAAAGCTATAGCTATGGAAAATTCCCACCAACACTCCCCCCGCCCCCATTCTCATGTTTTCCATCATGGATTAGTTTAAGCAATATTTTTGAGGATTTATATAGTCTGTTGTAACAGAAAATTAACATAATATGCACGTTCTTGGGAAAGATTGATTTGTTACTCCCCATAATTTTTTGGGTTTTAAAAAGTGCTTTCCAGGTTTGATTAGGGGGCTTCATATTTCCAGCCTTATTGCCCTGTGTGGTCTGTGTAAAGTTTTGATTGAGTAAAGGGGTCTATCACTAAAGGAAGTGTAAAAACCGGTATTCTAGTCTTTTCAAGTTTATGGGCATTAGCAAACATATTTGGCCAGAGGGTTTCCGGGGCAGTTGTCCAATTAGTAGTGCCCAGAATTAGCTTGGTCATGAGAGCCATCTGCCTAATCTTTTGCTTGCAAAAAAATCCCGGGGCTTTGAAGGTTCTTTGAAAGTGTAGCCAAGAGGTATTCTGTTCAATTATCTCCTTTATCCCTATCTTTGGCCAATAAAACTCCAAACTGAAAACCTCCCTTAAATAATAACCAGAAAGTTGTTTTAGATTCCATCTTTCCTCAAAATACCAAATTACTTTGTAATCCACATGTCAGTGTCCATTCCTCGTCCCCTGAAATGCAGATGAAATTGGATTAATGCCATCCCAAGTGCAGGAGTCGCTTCTGCTCTTGAAGACCTCTCTGGGCATCTGAAGGCAGGGGGAGTTTGCTTTCCTTGTCACTTCCGGCATGAGCTCCTACGTGGACAAAGTCTGAGTTGGCTCGCTCTCCTACGCATGCTCCGTTCTTTCAGGATCCAAGTCAACCCTGAAATGAGTACCTTTCAGCCCCCTTACTTAGATTTTCACCAAAACTCACAGCCACAAGAATTTTGGGGTACATAGCAGACGTTTCTAAAGGTTTAAGAATTTGGAGGTTTACATCAAAGAAATGGAAAAAAATAAATTTTAATTCCAGAGATTCCCATTTCTAAAGAATCTTTTAGCTACTTGCTCATATTGCTTAGCTGTGCACTATCTTCTCTCCCCGCTTTCCTGAAACTCCTATTTGGTTTTTGTACAGGTTTATTTTCTCTCTTTTTCCTTGCCTTCTTCCAAGTGGCCCTCGCCCAGCAGACTATTCAAGGCTATTTTCCTCCTTACTTCTAGAAAAGAAAAGGTAGTGCCAACATTGAGATTTTACGTATATAAAATCTTGGCTTTTGCCTTAGGCAGAACACTTAATGTTTCTGACTCTGGATTCTCATTTGTAAAATGAAAATGGAGATGATGCCAGCATTAGAGCGGATCAAATGTGATAATACATGTGAAAGCATTTTATATACTATGAAATGTTTGTGCAGACAACCTAGATGTCCATCAATGGATGAAAGGATAAGAAAATCTATATACACATAATAACATATCATTCAGCCATAAAAAAGAAAAGAGTTTTACCAATACCTTAAAATATGTCTGGTAGATGGCAGATGCTCAGTAGTTATTTGCTGAGTATGAATTATTATCTTTGCTTAATAGATTGATTAACTAGTGGATATTGACTCACAAATCCATCCATTAGATTTCTTGTTCAGATTTGGTTGATATTCTCTACACAACTGAGCAAGTTAAATTAGGAAGTGGTAGGAAATAACCTTGTTATTAAGATGGTTTCTAAGTGAAAATTTGTGATGACGATAATGATAGCAACTACCACTTTTTGAACATGTACTAATTGCCTAGTACTGCGGTAATATTTTATATGTCACCTCATTTAATCTTCACCATAATTCTGTAAAGTAGGTATAATTACGCCTATTTTGTAGATAAGAAACTGAAGTTCAGAAAGGTTAAAAACCTTGCCCAATGCCATACAATTAGTGGCAGAGCTGGAATTTGAACCAAGCCTTAGGTCTGAAACCCTGTGTCAACCATTTAGGGTGGTACTAGCCAACCTATGTTAAAGTGTTAATGCTTCTTCCCTTTCAGGCTCCCTGTACTATTGATTTTGGGGGATGATATCCAGGAGAAACCAACCCTGCTGATACCTTGATTTTGGACTTCCAGCCTCCAGAGCTGTGAGACAATAGATTTTAATTGTTTAAGCCACTCGGTCTGTGGTATTTCATTATGGCAGCCCTAGCAGACTAAAATACTCACCAATCGGTCAGCTTTTGGGGATTTGTGTATGAAGGAGCAGTTCTGATTTTAGAGTGGATGAAAAGCATTCTGGGCCACCCTGTGCTTTGTTCCTCTCTGTATGGAAGCAATTTCATTACAGGGCTTTTGTAGTCTCAGCTAAACTTGCCTTCTTACCTATGCTTATCATCTGTGGGAGTTTGAGCAAATTGCTTAACATCTCTGGTCCTCATGCTCCATACCTACAGAATGGGGTTAATAATGCCTACCCTGTCAGGGTTCATGCAAAGATTTAGTATGTAAAATGACCTTCCCACCCATAAACTCATTTAATGGGAGTTACTCTGCTCACATGCCTGGGGAAGCTGAGTTCTGTATCATATGATGTGATCCTTCACCCCCACCTTGCCCACCACTCCTTTCCACAAGTTGACTGGAATAAAAGTGACACCTGATCCAAAGACAGCCAATCCAGACCTGGTTAGCTAACTGTGATCTGCTGTAAAAAGATATCTGAGTTATTCAGATTCCTCTCTTGGGAATTTGGACTAACAAATAATGACATGAGTAGCTAAAAGTTGGATCTTCTGCTGCAAAGTCATGAGGTGGAGTCAGAGCCCAAGAGGCTTGCAAATGCCACACCTAGCCAAAGTTTTCCATGAGGTCAGTCACACAGGGCATCACTCTTGGATTAATGCTCGGCTGTCACCATCTTGAAATTCTTAATATTTTTAACAAGGGGCCTCGCATTTCCATTTTGCATTGTTGCTGGTCCTGCCTAAGGGAGAAGAGGGTAATGGGGCAGAACAACCTGGGCACATCTTGTTGAAGCCCGAATCACCCAGTACAAAGATTGTTTTCTAATGTGGCAGTTGATAAACGATGAACTCAGGGAGATTATAGAAGTCCCTTTCTTTGAGGAGTTTTAAAAAATGGCATAAGGCCTTGAGATGTGTAAATCTAGATTTTTTGTAAGTGCAAAGAACTTTAAGGAAGGTCAGAGAATGCATGTGCCATTAGATGTTTTCTTTTCTGGTTGTCACATAAAAGTTTTATGAAGAAACCATTTTTCTCTTTTTTTTACAGCATGCATTGAACTTCACAAAAGCTTGTCGGTGAGAGCCTGAAATGACCTTGAGAGCCACAAGGGAGTCTCCCCACCACAGCGCACCTTGCCTGTTCTATTCAGGGCAGGGTGAATGCTTGCCAGGGCTGCTGCAAATTGTTGCACGGGAAAGGCTGAAAGCATTTCTGAAGACAGGCCCACACTGCATATTTAAAAAGAAATTCACAATGAGGTTGATCTTACCCTCTAAGAAGTATCTGGGTAAAAGGAAACCATCTGGTTTTCCCAGAAAAACCCTGAAATGGTCATTTGTTTGCCATGATGAGGGGAGATATAACATATTCCTTCTAGAAAGAGGAGTCCTAGTTGCTTCTGCAGATTGCATTTCAAGGAACGAATTCCAGGAGTAATGAATGTGGGTTAGATGATGCTAACTTTAATCCAGAGGTAGATTGGGTCAGTGTTTCAGTATGTTGCCATTGTTATTATTTTAGAAACTTTCTTCTCCCTATTGAGAAGTCTGGGGGGCACAGAAGAGTGAAGGTACTTCTGTAAGTGTGTGCTCATATTAGGCTGTGAGCCAATGAAACAAGTGTTTTAGTGGCCAATGAAACAAGTGTTTACTGAATTTCTTACCTTTAGCGATATTTTCTTCATTGTTTGATGTGCATTATGTATGCAAGTACTTCTTATTTTTCCATTAGTTTTTTTTTCTTTGGGGGGAGGGGAATTCAATGTTTTATTTCCCCTCATTTAGGTAGATTTGAAGTACATATCATAATGGAAGAAAAATTACTAGACAGAGGTTGAAGGGAAGCAACTACAGACAATTATAGAAATCATGTTAGGAAAAAATTACGTCTTCAAGAAACTCCACCTCTTAACTGGGTGGAGAAACAATTAGAGAACAATACAAGACAGTATATAATCAAGTGCTAAATTGTGTGGTACGGATAATGAGTGCTATAGGGATTCAGAGAAAGAGAGCATAAGACTATGGAACAATTCACAGCATTTTGTGCTGACAATCCCACTGCCAGGGAGAGATGTCTGCATTTTCTTTGAGAGTTGATTGTGAGGCTCATCTGGCCCACTTTGTGAATCTATCATTAATGGACAAGATCAGGTCTTTTGTATGTTCGATTGCATATTGGTTATGATGGAGCCTGGACAAATGGGATGCGGAAACCAATAACGTAGAGTGAGTCCTCCCGTCCGGGCAAGCATGCCGCCAAGATGGTCTCTGCATGACAAGCACCCTCTTCAGTCTCCCTGACAACAATTTCTGCAGAGTTGAAAGCCATTAAGGGGTGGATCTCTACAGTGATAGCCTACATTTTCTGGGGGATAAATCTTTTCTGCTACAGAGGTTGGCAGCTGAATTTTGGTTCCCCTTGCCCCCCTCCTTCACACTTTTCATAGAGCAGCTCAAAGGCTAGCAGCAGCTGATGGGGATGGTAAATATTTCTTGCAGAGTGTGAGACGGTGGGTGGAAATCTCTCCCTATTTATAACAAGACATCACCTTCTCAGTGTGAAGGGTTAAAATCAGTCAGGCTGTGAATGTTTGTAGCTTTCAGCTGTTCCCCAGGAAGTGCAATACCTAGAAATTTTAAAAGATCCTGAGATACCTGAAGTTTTGACACACTTACATCCTAAAAGAGAAATTCTCTACCAGGTAAATATGGATCATTTTCTGTGACAGATGGAAGTGAGAACAAAAAACTGCAAGAGGGTTGAATCAGCCTGAACAATCAGTTTGAATCTATATTCGATTCTAGCTCCAGTCAAAGGATGTTGATGAATTAAGACCTGTACAACCTGTCTGCCAACAGGATTGTTAAACTATTCCTCATCACCTGTCGTAGACACCAGTTTGGTTAAACATGTTTGTCAAATGTGGTTTGTAGTGGACATGACCTCACAAGACCACTGTCCCCTCTGCTGCCTTTTTGCTTTGGTTTTGTTCTTTTCCTTACTAAGTGTGGAAACAGGAGCAAGAACATGGATGCCAGGCAGGCATTGCTATGACCAGGTTTTAAAGTGCTCTTTAAAAAAAATTAAGTTATTTTTGTAAGAAAGTTTTTTTCTACTGCAATGGGTGAAAAAATGTGATAGAAAAAAGAATATTTCATGTTCACTGTCCAAAAAAAAAATCGATTTTTATATCAGGGCCTGAATTTAGTCACTGAGTGGAATAGGCTGTAACCAAGACCTCTCTGTCCTACCCCTTTTGGCAATGAACGTGAAGAAGATTAGCTGGCAACTAATGATAATAATGATAGCTAATATGTCTTGAGCTCTTACCATGTGTAGACACCACAGTTTCTCATAATCTTCACAACCCCTCATTTTATAGGTGCAGAAGCAAGACGTAAAAAATAGTAACTTGCCCCAAGTTACAGTAGCTAGAAAATAGCAGAGCTCAGCTCCATCCTGTGCAACTCAAAGCCAAATCTATGCACTTGACTGTCATGCTATTCCCCACAACATGGTCTGGTTTGGCAGGTTTCAATGTGCTGTTGAAAATCTCTTGTAAACCTGAATACAGTTGAGAGCATGAACAACCAGATCCCAAAATCCAAGTGCAATAGGAGCTGCTTCCGTGAGAACAATACTGATTGAGCAACGTTCTTTTTTTCTTGAGGTGGACATATCAGGTGGTCTGACTGTCTTGATAGTAAAGAAAGCATGGTCGGAGTTCTTCATCCCCCAAGAATTTGAGCAGATTATAGCTCTTTCAGGTGACAGTCCCTTGAAGTTTTGCACTGACCATAGACTCGAACTTAGGTCAAGGAACTTCTCTATGAGTGAGAAAAGACTAAGTTGGAGATTTTGCCTGTGGAGTTGATTAAATATAAGCATAGGCTGGGAAACTACTTCTAATTACTTATTGGGACCAGTGAAGTCACTTGTTTGACCCTGTTTGTTCATACAGTCAAGGGAGATTATTCACAGGTCAGCCAGTCGAGGCCTGCTGTGTGCTTGAACAGCACCTCCACTATTGCCCAGTTATTATCTGACTTGCTAAATTTGCATCATGTGCTTATACTATAGCACCTCATCTTCCCTGTAAACATATGCAACAACTTTTTACCCTAAGCAGAAGCCAGTAAGTGTTTTTTTTTTTTCCTTCAGTGAACTTACCCCAGAGATTTCAGTAAAAACAGTAGAAATATTGTTCAACATGTATTTCTGCAAGGGTTACTACTGATTTTTATTAGATACATAGGTTTAGTTTCTTTAAGTTGATTTTTATTCTTCTTACAGGATTGGATCTGTTAAGTGTTTATTTTCATGACTTTTAAAAAACTTGCGTGGTATGGTAGGAAAGAATGTGGAACTCATATCTAAAAAATTTGTCTTAATGCTAGTGTGATCTAGCCACACCCTGGAGAGATTTATGGTCTAGGCCATCTTGTAACAGCTGAAGTGAAAAACTAGTTAAAAAGAAAGTCTGAGCTCCCTTACATATAAAGTGGCCAATTAGCTGGAATGAAAAGGAAAAGTCTAAGTGCTTATTTCACTAACTTGTCATTTCCAAGTCATTATCAGGACAAGCAGACTTACTTTAGCCTGATTTCAATGAATGGGAGTCGTCACTATAATTACTTGGTTTTACGTGGGTTGTCCGGGATGCCTGAAGATTTGTATTGGTGTCAGAACCAGCATCTCAGTGAATGTTTCAAGACCAACTCTAAATCCATTTTTTTGGGGGTGGGGAGTCTCTTGTCCTGAATGAAAATAAGACGACTTTCCAAAATTGCTGGCATCATGCTGTCAATGAAAATGTCACTAGCAGGAAAGAATGTCTCATGAAGACTTCGGTGTTGCCTCATTTATGAAGGAAGTTACTAAACACCTTGGAAAAGACACCTGTCAGGTACTACTTTTCTAACAACAAATGAGAGCAATCCCTGGGGCATTTTCCACCAACTGCCTTTTATCTCCATCCAAGACTTGCCAAGGAATCTTATATGCAGGCAATACCTCACTTTTGTCTGGCTTTGTTTTCTTGTCTCTAGGATTGAAGGGAGTAATCACTCGAATCTTGGAGAAATTCCCAGTTAATACAAAAAAGGAATTGACTAGTTCAAACTGTTAGTAAAATATAGGAAATGGGGAAGAATGGTGGTTAACTTTCTTTCCTCATGTTTCAGAATAAACTCCATTTTTATTTGCCTAATATAGAATCAAATTGTGTGCCCTAAATCTGTGTATTACTTTTTGAACTTCTTCTCCAATCAGTATCTCTTCCCATTATATTATTTTTTAGGGTTTAGAAATGAACCAAATCTGTGAAGCATTCAATAAACATTTATTGATATTGATTAAGTGTAAGGCACTGTGGAGGATTAAAGATGGCTACAAATACTCTAAGTACCTTCCACAGAGAAGTGGGATCTTTGCCCCCTCCTCTTGAATCTGGGCAGGCTTCGGGACTTCTTTGACCAACGGGAGAAAATGGCAAAAGTGTTGCTGTGTAAGTTTAAGGACCTGGGCCTCAAGAAAATGGCAACTTCCATTTCCTGGTTTTTAGAGCCGGATCTGAAAGAAGTCCTACTGTTCTGAGACTGCCATTCTGGAGAGACCACTAGAAGGGGCTCTGGTCCACAGTCCTAGCTGAGCCCAGGTTCCAGACATGTGAGTGAAGCTGTTTTGAACACTCCAGACAAACCCACCTGACAGCTGAATGCATCACTATGCAGACAGAAGACTCAACTAGCTGAGCTTTGCCCAAATTTCCAATCCACAAAATTATGAGATATAATGATTGCTGTTTTAAGCCACCTAACAACTAACTCAGTGTTAGAATAAGTGTTTTGCTAAAATCCGAACTCTAATGCTACTTTGAAAAATTGAAGTGGCAAATGAGCTAATGTGGATAAAGAGCTGGCACATAGTAAACACATAGCAAGAAGGAGCTTTTATAAGCATTACTGTAACACACTAACTATTCTCCCTGTTCTTCACTGTTGCCCCTTGGTTCCATGTTCCACATCACTGCCATAATCTACTTCCTAAAGCACAGTCATATATTTAATGTGGCGATATTGCTAGTTGTCCCTATAACAATAAATTCTGTCTTTTTTCTCAGTGATAGAACCTTTGAATATTACTTGGCTTCATGGAGGCATAGACTAAAGACCATTTCCCAGCCTCCCATGCAGCTGGATGGGGCTACATAACTAAATTTTGGCCAATGATAGGTAAGCAGAAGTGGTTGTGTGACTTCCAGGAAGTGTCCATCAAGGGAGAGCCATGCCCTTTTCTTTTGTGCTACCTGGAGGATAGATATGTTGCCTGGAGCCCATCTGCCATCTTAGACAAGGCTAGCAAGGCTCATAGTCTTAGGGTGGCAGGAATAAAGCTGGAAGGAATATGGGATACTAACTCATCTGTGTAAATGCCTTAGCAGCTTGGATTCTTATCTCTAGAATTTTACATGAGAGAAAAAAGCCCTTATAGATTTAAGCTCCTCTTTAAAAAAATTTTTTGTTAAATGTAGCTCTACCTAATCTTAACTAAAACACCCACTACATGTTAGGTGCAGACTCTAAAGATGAATAAAATGAAGCTTCTGTTCCTCTAGAGTTCCATCTTGGGCAGAAGATATGAATGAATAGAATAATAAAGGGCTATAGAATGATAGAAAAATATTATTTATATTATCTCACATTTCCTGTACCAGGGATACATTTTTGTTCATCATCTCACCTTGTCTTCACCATGATGAATTGGTAATCCACTTTAGAAAAGAGGAAGAAGACTCAGAAAGTTTAGGTCTTTTTCTTAGGATCAAGCTAGTAAGAGGTGAACCCCAAGTCTATACCCTTCTCTTCTGGCTCCAGTCCTTCACTATTTCTGCCATATCACAATGCAACAAGAAGGATTTTGAGATTCAATCAGTGAGGTGACTTTTACACTGAACTCTGAAAAGTGAGTAGATAGTTGAAAGACAGAGATGGGGAAGGAAATTTCAGAAAGAAAGGACAGCACATGCAGAAGTGTTAACAGCCAGGCATGACTTGCCATGCAGCTGCTGGAAAACTGGGTAAGATCTGGTTATTGAATGCTCTGAACCTGGACTTTCTCTGCTTTTTTTTTTTTCCTACTTTCTTGTATTCTTGTGCATGCTTTGATGTAAACCTTGTTTTCCCTCCTATATAAAATAAAGATTGTAGTAATTTCCTGTATCAATCAGAATGCTGAAAGCTAGCTGCTATAACAAACAACATTCTCCAAATCCTGATTGCTTATCCCTTTCAAACCCTAAAGCAATCATCAGCGGAGCAAGGATGTGTGTGTATGATAAGTTGACCATAAACACTGGTTAGTTTAGTATGTACTTAGCCAAAAGAGAAAGCAGGGACTGCAAGGCAATGACGCCTATGGTCAACACTAGACAGGCATCTCCCATTTGGCTTTGTCTTCCTCATAATTCCAGTCTCCTGGCTACTTGAGGGACTATGAAGGGGACTCTGTGTTGCTTGAAGTAAGGACATCATAAAGGGCTTTGGAAATAGTGGTGAATGGGTTTCTCTTGGCGACTTTGAGCTCCTGAGGTAGAAAGGAAATGATGCTGTCAAAAGGAAGCCTTTCCTTTTTTACACACCACTCTGATGGTGTCAGTTCTGATGATTTATAGATGTTCAGGATGAAAAAATTTAGTTCCTACTTTTACAGAGACTCATTTGCATATTCTGGTCTTAAGAAACCCAGTATAGGTTCTGGTGTACTCATATTATTCTATTTCCATGTCAAAGGTAAATTAAGTGGATAATTTTTTCTTTTCCAAAAAATTCTCTATTTTACCAAGTGATTTATAATATAGTCCCTTAACTGACAAGATCCACTATGGCAGGGGTCCCTAATCCCCAAGGCCTCAGACTGGTACTAGTCTGTGTCCTATTTGTTAGAAAATGGGCCACACAGCAGGAGATGAGCGGTGGCTGAGGGAGCGAAGCTTCATCTTGTATTTGCAGCTGCTCCCCGGTGCTGGCATCACCGCCTCATCTCCACCTCAGATCATCAGGGATTAGATTCTCATAGGAGCACTGGTCCCTGGTGCCAGAAAGGTTGGGGACTGCTGCTCTGTTGTATTTTGAGAACTGTTATATCACAAACTCTTGCACCTACTTGAGGTGGGTATTGGTTGGGCTTTGGAAGGTAGCAAGTCTGGCTCTAGTCTACTTCTAATTCTTCCTAGTTTTAAATGAAATCATTTGCCCCACTTACTCTTTTCAATTTTATTTTCCCGTTAGGAAAGAACATGGCTCAGATGGTTGTGCTAGAGGAAATGCATCAGGAAACCCTGAGCAGGGTGCAATCAGTCACTATTAATGATCACAAGAATCAAAGCTACTTGAAGAAATACGGCTACTTATAAATGGGCGATAAAATTGAATTCATGAAGCAGTTCCTTCTCCATGGGCAATTTCTTGGTGCTGAAGAACTAGAATTGCATGCAGACTATAAGTGTCAAAACTCCACAATGTACTTAGCACACTTTAAAGAACAGGTATTGAATTTTAGCTGAGCCTAACATCATCTTTACAATTCCAAGGACAGCTGTTAAATCATAAAATATTTTTTGATATGAAACTCTTGTCTCTGAGAGATCTTTTTTCCTTTTAGTTCAACATATACGAAATATTATGTGAAGGAGTTGACAACTTTAAAAATCATGATATTTAGCGACTAGCTTCAAGTTGATATTAAACCTTTAAAAAATTAATAATGAATGTTATAAAAATTGGTATTTGATGTTTAGGGAGCATCTGCTTAGCCATGTAACCTGCAGGTAGAGTAATTTGAATCTGGTTGATTATGAAATGAAATTAAAATAACGCAAATCATTTGATGAAACCATCTTCATAGAATTCTAATTTGACTCAAATAATAAGTATTTTAATGGTTCTCCTGTGTGCTTATTTTTAGTCTCTTATTGTGTAAGTTACAAGAGAGTTGCTTTCATGCATGTGAAATGCAATTCTCTTCTTGTAAAAACTTGACACAATGCTTATCCATTTGATTTGATTGCATTTGCCTGTTCATTAATATAATTGAAACATGTAGCTTCCCCCAAGTTTTCACAGGCTCATCCCTAATTTACTGTTGGCATTTTCTCACATTACAGGTTAGCATAACTGAGTTAGGCCAATTTATTCATGAACTAGGAAGAAGCTGAATGGAGGAAGGGCAGGGAAGATTCAGCCCATGTAGCACTAACTGGGGGGCCATGGGCAGGTGGATGGCACCAGGTAGTGGTTCTTGAAATTGCTACTATTTGAACTGCTGAATTCAAGCTTCCAGAATAAATTTATATGGACTCAAGTGATAAGGACTCAAGAAAGAGGGATTACCTACAGGGTATTTTTATAGATTGGTAGTAGTGATGTAGTAGAAAGATCAATGAACTTGGAAGGAGAAAACAGAGGTTCTAATCCTTAGTGGCTACTTTTGAGTGCTATAATCTTACATAAGTGGGTTAATCTGAGTGTATTTCTTCACAGGGCTAAGGTAGAGATTTAAATGCAATAATTATGCAGTCAGTTACTATATGTTTGTTGAAATACATGGCTTTCAAGGGGGGCTTTCAAAGATAGGAAATGAAATGCATAAAGGAAGTGGTCAATAAAATAAAGTAGATTTAAGTAGTGATAACTTTTCAAATTAAATAAAATGTTTAAAATCCTACTTTTTGTTCTTTATAGATTAATGTTAGGATAGCTCACTAAAAAAGAATTAAATAACTCCTACTTTTATTTTTCCTTCTTGCTGATTATACTTGTTTTTCTGTATGATAGAATTAGATTGGTTATATTAACAAAATTAATGGGATAAATTCATAAGAGAGAGATTTTCATTTTTAAAACTCCCCTTTTTATTTTAATGACATTAAATAAAGAGAATTTGCCTGGCATATTAGGTAGGCACCCATTTCTGATAACAGCTGTTTTCCTTTTTATCTCAGCACTCATCTATACAGAAGGACAGATCTATCAGAGCTGCCGTGAAAGCAGGTGTAATCAGAGGAGCGAGAGGTCACAGGATTTCTCAAGTAAGGAAGAAAATGATGCTGTTTGTCAGCAGTAGGACTGTTCTGGGAACACTTTAGCATCACAAAAACAGTTTACTCTGTGAACACTGGTTTCTCCTGAACGGTAAGTAACCACATCCTTATGTATATCCAAAGTTGCTGAAAATCTTTATTGGAATCATCAGCAGATACCTTTGGAGAAGCCATGCTTGCTGAGGAGGGATTACCACTACGTGTGAAATGTCAAGGCTAAAAAGCTGAGCTTTCTGCCAGGTGGTTTCACTTCTATCCTGGAAAGCTTCACTAGACTGTCAAGTTTTCCACAGAGATAAGTTATGTATAAAACAAGAAGTATCGAATTAAGCTAAGTAATCTTTTCTGTGTCTATATAATACTAAATGATCTGTGTGTTTCCTATTTTACCTGTTTTGGTATCTTGCAGACATGGTATGAATTAGGTAAATCCTCATGATAAGTATATCACAAACAATAAGGAAATCTTTCCTTATGCTTAAGCTCAATTAGAATCTATAATTAAAAATGTATTTGAGATCTGCATCTGAACTGTGGCAGAGAGTATTTGAAGGGGGTTTAAGAGGAGGCTTGCTAAGAGTTGTAAAGGAAACTTTGGTATTTACACAAGTAACTTCTAAAATAATTCTAAATATAATTAATAGTTAACATTAATTAATTATGTTAATTATTAATTATTGAAAACGTTCACTTCACATTGTTGTTCTCTACCACCACATTTTTCTCACTTTATTTTTCTCAAATAACTATTCTACATATATATTACATTGAATTAAATATTTATCCTAGAGAAGAAAGCCCAGTGGAAGGTAAATGGTAAAAGTAGACAAAAAATGGTAGGCAAGGTGGCAAGAGTATCATGGATTATTCAAAAATTCAAACTTTATTCTTGAATCTGGAAATTGTTTGTAAGAGCCACTTTTTTTCTTTTTTCTGTTTTTCTTTTTATTCACTAAGTTTGTTTGCCTCAGATTCACAGAAGCAGAGCTGTAGAGTTATAGAACTCAAAAGTTGGTACTGTCAATTATTGTTTCCCATGAGATGAGGAATATAAATGCGTTTGGGTTACATAGAAATGGGATTCTAATAAAGACCTAGATGGGGAGAAAAGGAGAAGATGAAAACCATGGGCCCTTGAGGACCAGGAAAATAAACAAAAGCTAATGTGGAACACTGAGGGAAGCATGGAAAAGAAAGGGATTAAAAAGGCCAGTATAAAAAAGGGGGAAAAAAACTGCTCATTGAAGAAGAAGCTATACTGATTATTTCAAGGAATTCCAACGTAGAAATGCTGGTGGAAGAAGATATCGTCAGAGCAACATGGAAGATAAATGGAGTGCAATTATCCTCAACTACAGATCTCAACTCTCTGTAGGGTCCCCCTGTTTCCTGTGGGCATGAAAGAGTGAGAGTGTATGGGAATCTTTTTGGTCCTACGATGGAACTCTGCATTCACATGGGAGTTGCAACTGAGTCAGTTTGGAGATAATGGGAACATCTACATTTCAGCCCAGTTTTATTAGTCAGAGTTCTCTAGGGAAACAGAACTAATAACATGTATATGAAGAGATATAGGAGGAGATTAATTATAGGAATTGGCTCACACAGCTATAGAGGCTGAGAAAAATCCCATTTGCTGTCTGTGAGCTGGAGAACCAGGAAGGCCACGGGTGTAAGTCCTGGAGCGCCTGAGAGTAAGGAGCTTTGATGTCTGAGGGCAGAAGATGAATGTCCCAGCCCCCAAAATAGAAGAAAACCCACTCTTCTTCTGCTTTTTTGTTCTATTGGGGCCCTCAACTATTGAATGGTGCCTGTGCACACTGGTGAGGGTGGATCTTCCTTAGTCTCTTCCAGAAATGCCCTCACAGACACACCCAGAAATAATGTTTTAGCAGTCATCTTGGCATCCCTTAGCCCAATTAGGTTGACACGTAAAATTAACCATCACATCAGTGACTTCCAAAGCTTGGAAATTTGAGGAGATAATGTGAAATGCCCTAAAAAGCAAGAGCTGATAGATGTAAGAAGATGTAAAAAGTCTCCTTCAGGAGAAATAGCTTGTGAGCCTGGGCTGGGAGGGCCAAGGACAGGCCCTGAATGTAGATAAATAATTTTTGTGTGTGGCTGATAGTCTGGAATTCTAGCCTTTTGTTTTTGAAGTGTTTGAAATAAAAAGCACTGTCTTTGGAGCTTAGGTGTTGGAGTTGGGAAGATCTGGTATTGAAATCTGGTTAACTCTAATCTTAAGTTTTCATCTGTGAGTTTTGATTTCTGCTTTGGAAAGTGGGAGCACTATAATTTCACAGTAGGGTTGTTGAGTGGCTCAAAAGAGAAAATGTGTGTATATCATATAGTCTGTGCTTAATTGTCACTATTAGTAAATGAGTGAAAGCTTTATTCAAGCTCTGGGTGACTCTGCTAATCACCAGCGGGGCCTCAGGCCAGGAACTCTGCTCTTTGAGCCTTGGTTTCCTCCTCAGGAAGGTAGACCAGGTTGGTCCACTCTAGATTTCTGAGTGGTGAGTCTCAAACTTTCAGGTGCAGAGGAATCACCTGGGGATCTTGTTTCAAGGCAGACCCCAATTCAGCAGTTCTGTGGTGGGGCTGGAGTGTTTGCACTTTCGAAGAGCTCCCAGGAGTTGCTGATTGCTCTCCAGGCCAGGGCCATCTGTAAAATTCAACCTGCTATGAGTCTATAAAACAATAAATAAACCAAAGTTGGACCCCTGAGGCTCTGAGAAAATGAGATGGTGTATTTTTTAATGAGTGGTGAGCATGGCAGAGAGAAGCTGAGGGTGTCTGAGAGATGGGGGATTAGGCTTAGGGAGACCGGAGTAAGTGACTAACGGCTATCAGAAAGGGAGGTGATAGGAGTGGAATTGCAAGTGAGGGTGGAACAAAACTGAAGAAGGTCATGCAATGCACAGTGCATCTAACTCCGTATTGTGTTTAGTCCCTAACTGGGACTCAGTAAAACAATACAAACCCCATTTTCTTTAATACTTTTCGGCGGGGGGGGGGGGGCACTGTAAAACTGAACTGTTTCTGAAATTAACCTATTACATATTCCTATACTTAATGAAATTATAGCAATTCAACAAATGATATAATTACCATAAATACTGCTTTTAATATAATTATGTGTAACTCACTGGAACATACTCTTGCATTCTATAATTATGGCATATAATGTTATAAAATTCCTTATCAAATGCATACAAGTAATGCAGTTTATGTGTGACTCAGTTGTCAGTATTTCCATCTGACAACATCCAGGTTTTTAAAACTAACAAGAATATAAATATATTTTTCAGACACCTAGGGGTAATGGATGGGAAGTAAGCGAAAGAGAAGATCAAGGTCATTGTTTCTTAAAGTGAGGCCTGCTCTTTGCCTGCATCAGAGTCCTCTGAGAACTAGTTAAAATGCAGATTCCGAAACTTCTTGCAGCTCTTACTGAATCAACAGGGCAGGAAATCTGTACTTTTATTAAGCATCCCTGGGGCATTCTGATGTACCCTAAACTTTGAAACTTTCTGGTCTGGATTTCATCCCTCTCCAGATGTCATCTGGACACCAGGTAAGGGTAAGTCTGTTCGAGCAGAAGGGACCCTTGTAATGTCTGTACTCAGCTGTCCACCAGATGCATGCATTTATACACTCGCTAGGGCTCTCTCACGCAAGATGTCTTATACCTTATAGCTGCTCCACTGTCTTTCTCCCTCACTCATGTCATAGCACTGCCAACCCTTCCGGGTGCCCAAGTGAGAGGCCTGGGAGTTGTTTTGACTCCTCATTGTAAATATTTCATCAATTACTAAATCTGGACAATTTCACCTCTAAAATCATTCTCAAAATTGTCTTCTCCCCACTATTTCTGTCTTCTACCACCTTAGATTATGATTTTCATCATTTAATCATTAGTTTAACAAATATTTATCTACTGAGCACTTATGTGTTGTTAGGAGGTAATAAGTTCTCAGAAGAAAAAGAAGGAAGAAAGAGGTAAAGGAAATGTCAGGGACTTTTGGGTAGTGTAGAGGGGTAACATGACTGCTGGGTTCTAAAAGATTTTTCTGGCTTTTACATTGAGGATAGACTGAAGAAGGAAGAGGCAGAAGCAGAGAGAATGGTTAGGATTCTATTGCAATATTCCAGGAAAAAGATGATGATGATACTGGCTTCTACCAGAGTTGTTACAGTGGTGAGAAGTTATTGGATTCTGCTATAGTCTGGAGGTAGAACCAACAAGAGCATTTGCTGATGGAAGAAATGTGGGATATGAGAGAGAGTGAGTAGTCAAGGAGTGACAGACAGATGGGTCACTGCCACTACCTACTATGCAAGGTGGAGAGAAATGAGTTTGTGTTGGGGATCGGCGGACTTCTTACTTGATTTGCCTTGAACCTTAGCCTCCTTTAATGGGGCTACTGGAGTGTTCTACATAAAATGCAAAAAAAAAAAAAAAAAAAAGTTTCCATTCTCCTGAATAAAATCCTTCAGTGACTCTCTGTTATATGCAGGGTAATGTTTACAGGGTTGGGGTCTATGGGTCTGTCTCCTGCTGGCCTCTAGTGTTCTAGCTCTGCTGTGATACTGATGTGCTAGTAGTTTCTCTCAGCACGGGGTATCGCTCTGCTCCACCTTTGCTAATGTGATGCCTGCCTCTGCCCAGAGTGCTTTTTCCTTGATGGCTCCTTGAGAGCGAACCAGGTGTATTATTCATCATTTTATCCCCAACAACTAGTACGGTGAACTGAATGAAAATTCTCACTTAGGCTTTCTGGGGGAGGATAATCACAATCACTTCCATTTCACAGATGAAGAAACTGAGGTTCAGAAAAGTTAGGAAACTTGAACTGAATCTAAATTGATTATCCCAAAGTGACAAAGTTGAACACAGGTCTGTAATACCCCAAAGTCATTTAGTTTTTCCGATACCATACACAACTTCCTCTGTTTTTGCTTAGAGCCAGATTGGCTAGCCTTCCATTTTCCCTGGGGCCAAGCTGACTTCCATTTAACTGCCACATCTATGCTTACACATTTCTTATAACTGAAGTTCTAGTGAGGGGTTCTTTTTGGTTAACAGGCAAACCCTGTCACAGCCATCCACTTTCCTACCTCCCACCTCTGGCTAACTGCTGAAGCAAAATAGTCAATAATACACACACACACACACACACACACACACACACACACACACACACACGCACACATCATGTGAGTGCATGCATAGCATAAATCTCTAGAGAATAGAGCCTGGACTTCTCTGGGAAGCAACCATTTTTTTGCAATTAAAAATACAGTAAGAGGGAGCGCCAGGCCCCAGGTACATGCAGCACAGTGAGCATGTGGGAAGAGATGCCCCCGCCTTCAGAAATCCAGCTCTTAAGGGAAAAAGGTAACATCCATAAGTCAGAGGTGGAAGTGGGGCAGGGAATTAAAGAGGGGGAAAAAAACAATAAGAAAGCACTACTGAAAATCTGGTAAATAAGAGAAAAATATCACCTAATCTAGTAACATAAAAGTAGTTTTCGTTTTGCATTTTTCTTTCCATCTTTTCTCATATTACATTTATATTACAAGGTTAGATTGCATGTGTATTAAGCAAAGTATAGTTTTACTTTACATTGCAATAGAAACATTTTCTGTTTGTACATACATGGTCTTTATATTTATAATTTTAAATCCCTGCATTATATCCTAGCCCATAGATGTGCCAAAATTTAGCTATTGCATTAGGTTGTTGAGAATTTTTCACCAGTAATGTCAGGAATACATTCCTGTGTTTTTAAAAATTGTTTCTCTTTTTGGATGATTTCCTTAGGACAAGCTTCCAGGACTAAGATAGACACGTTTTTATGATTATGATGTACAATGTGAAAAGGCATTTATTTCAAGAGAGCTTTTGTTGCCAGGAGCCTTATCTATTTTTTTCAGGGCTATCTGCAGAGGATACATTAGACCTCCACGGGACCACTTCAAACTTAGAGAACTAATTCTTGCAAGAGAACCTGAGTACCTGGAACACTGAGGGCTCCCCAGGGTGGGAGTGATGGGGTGGAGGGGCATAACCATCCCCAAGAAGCTGAGTTTTTGGAGGAATTTTTCTCTGGCAGATGAGCGTTCCTTTTTTAACTCTCTAAACAAAATGAATCAGGAGAATAGTTCACCTCTTGGCCATGGGCAGATGTCCAGGTACCACCAGAAGATGGCTAGCTCCACTAAAGATTGTGGAGTAATAAATACTTCCTCCAGAATGTCACAACACTGAAATGTGAGGTTTTGTCTCTCACTTCCAGCTTATAGCAAGCACAATTAGAAAAAGCAATACATGTCCAATAATAGCAGCTAATATTAACAGAGTGCCCAAACTCAAAGTTGTCATGCATCCTATTTTAAAGATGAGGAAGCCAGTCTCAGAGATGTTAAGTGTCTTACCTGGGGGTACTCATAGCTAGTAAGTGGGGGAGCCAAGAATTGAGGACTCCAGCAGAGGCAGAAACCATAGAAGAGAAAATCACTGTGCCATAGTTTCAATAGTGCTATTGACATTATTTTACCTGGAACATTAAGGTTTTTATTAAACAATTCTTAAATAACATGTCATTAAAGACCAGTTATAAAATGTGGTTCCCTAAAATAAAACCCAAGTTTGGGATTTCACCTTCAATACTGAGTCTGAGGCAAGGTGGGAGCTACAAAAATTATGTAAGAAATCACTCATTTTTCTCAAGTTTATCTTCTGAGAAATTTGCAGGCCTATAGGATATGAAAACCAGGGACCTTTCGAAATATGGTTGCTTACTTTTCAATTTCCAAATTTTAAGTCGTTCAATATTTCCCAGGACAAATAGAGTTTACTATGAAAATGTCTTCTCCTAAGATGCAATTTAAAGAGATTTCCTGTACCTTCGTTTACAAATGCATTGTCAACAAATTGCATATATTTACTCATCAAATAAAAACCAGATCAGACTCAGAAATAGAGTTCTTGTCAATTTGGCTATCTGAGGCAGGGAGTATAGTAAGGAGTTTATGAATATATTCTTCTTGATTAAAAATTGAGTCAACTAAAGAGCGTGAGAAAATTTTTGGGAGTGAGGGACATGTTCATTATCTTGATTGTGGTGATAGTTTCATGGGTATATACATAAATTAAAATTGATTAAAATGTACATTTTAAATAGATGGAGTTTATTATATGTCAATTATACCTCAATAAAGCTGCAAAACCAATAAACAATCAAGCTGCATCCATTTATCAAACTTGTTAAGTAAGTTGACCTTTTCTCCCTGAATACACAAAGCACATCAAAAAATGGGCCGAAGATGAATCTATTTGAAAACCATTACTGCCCTTAAATGGACCTTACTATTATGTAGGGGTAGAAACTACAGAACTTGTAAATCGTAAAAAATTTGATTAAAACTGAGAAAATGTAAGGGGAGCTAGATAGATTTGTGCTTCTAAATCAGAGGTCTCATTTCAAGCAAATTCTGTTTCTGGCTGCTCACACCTGACCTTGTACTTGCTGTGTAAAGTCAAAATTAAGCAGAGATGCTGTAAAATCCGCAATAGACTCATTAAGTTATGGAAAAGGGAGGGCTATTAGAAGATCATCATCCCTATGTCCCTGTCTTTGGGAGAGTGTCTATTTTTCAGAGCTGAACATTCGTTCTGGTTATATTTCCATTCTCAAAGCTAAACATTGCACCTAGCTCTTCTATACTCATGAAAGATATTGCTACAAAAAATATTTGGTGAATCTGGCTTTCCACTGTGAAAAGCAAGATCTGTGAAAGGACAGTATTCTATGACCCATCAGTATGTCTTCATTTGTGAGTGGCTGCATTCAAAGGCAAAAAACACTTTCTTTTCAGGAATTAGAAGTGCAAAAAAAATACAAGTCATACATTTTCTAATTCATGCATGAGGTTATTATTATTCTTTATCATGATATAACTAGATTCCTTTTGGTAGAAATCTTTGATTCTACTCTTACATTTCAGAAAAGAGATGTATCTAAATTTGGAGAAAAACAAAAAGGAATAAATATTTTTCTATGACTTTTACAGGTGATCTCCTTATTTTAGTAAGACTCCATAGAAATAATGAGAACTCAACTCATATGCCTACTCTTTAACCATTTTGTGACAAAATGAAATAACCCATTTTTAAAATAATTAGATTATTACCACTAAAGCTCCCATTGGCCTTCTTTCCAGAAGTGCAGGTCCCTCAAGCTATCTTCTCAGTTATCAGTGACTTGCCCAGGAACCTGGGCTCCTGATAACCAGAAGGAAGTGTTCTTGAGATAAAGTCCCTCTAGTTTTTCTTTCTGCTCTGCCTTCTTATCTTGATGCCAGGCTCTGTCCATGAGATAGCCATAGCCTCACCTGCTTTTCCCAGTCCACCTCCAGCATGTGTCTATTCGAGCCTTGGGGAAGGACCATTGTCCTCCTACTTCTCCTCTTAGTAACTCAAGCCAGGCTAATAAACATCGCAATGGCTATCAGAAGGGGATCACTCCTAAAAGGACTTAATCCCCAAAGGTTTCTCAGGGGTGGGGGTGGTTCAACCCCTACCAGTGGGTATTCCCAGACATTCAGAAGTAGAGTCCAATCAACTCCCAGCTTCTGAGCCAACCTACGTGGCCCTTCCCCAGTTCAGGCCCACTCATTTCCTGCTTCCGTGTGATTGACTGACAGTGGGGGTGGATTCATTTCCTTCCCAGGGCATCTCCAACGGCCCAGATGAGAGTTAATCATGCATTTTTCCAAAATTCGACCCGTTCAGCCATAAGTAACACCCTGTTGTGGACCCTGCCATCTAGGTTGGGCTGGTACCAAGGCTCCAACTCAGGGTCTTCACTGTGTCCCAGAGTTAGGAGGAGCGGGGATTTGACCTGTAAATCCCTGAGAGGTGAACCTTCTGTCTCAGCATGCTATAAGAAAATGCCTGGACCCAAAGAATTTAAGCATCTCCCAGGCTTAAAATCAGGGTCTGTGGGAGGAAACAAGGCTGAGACTCCATAGAGGATAGTGCTGCTAGGAAGCCAATTGACATGATAAATAGGATACTCAATCTCTCAGCCTGAAGCCTTGGTGTTTGGGTTGCTTTTCCCCTCAGGGTTTTCCTGAGAACAATGTAGACGCTTTTGCATTACATTTACATGACTAAAAAGGCTCATTAAAATGGTCCCTCTCCATTAGATGGAAGGTCTTCCCTAAGGACAAATTTCATTTTTTTTTCTCTTGAATGCAAAAACTGCTTGTCACCCACAAAATAGCAAATTACTACTTTAAAAGAAATTAAGATACCCAGTTGTGCTCAGATTATGGTCACCTGATGAGTGACTGTGACCCATTCTCACATCGTAATCAAGTCTGCTGTAACTCTCATAAAAACTTGGAAAGGTACGTCCTAGTCGGAAATGATTCTGCTGACTGCCCTCAGAATGAATTTATATTACAGCAGATCGCTCTCTTTTGTAAAGTTGCTTCAAACTTTGAAATTATTTCTTACTCTTTTATTGAAATAAAAAGAGAAACTACAATACAAAAAAGATGAAATAAAAACATTAAGAAAACCCATTTCTAAGGAAATAATGCATGATATTTTAGTAAACAGGAATTGGCCATAAAAGTGGGTAAGCTAGCCTGCAATTTCAAATTGTTGCATTTGCCTGGGAGTGAAATTTTGAAGGACATAAAATATTTGAAGGAAGTGAAGGGTACTTAGGTCGAAGCAATCAGCGGTGATAAGAAAACCTAATGGGATGTGGAAAAAATTTTGCTTTCATGGATATATGACTGGATGCAACAGATTTGTATGTCTAAAGAACTAAGTACCAGATCTGGCAAGAGCATTATTATTGTTTTTTCTATACTGAAGAACAGACTCCCAGAGACATCAAGGGATTGTGGTGTCAGGGAAAGCAAAGAATATTTTGTTTTCTTTAGGAAAAGACTTTGTATAATTTAGCATTCTGGAAAAGAGAAATGGTTAAAATCAGTGGTATAGCAATTCAAACTTTCTGAAATAGTCAAGTGAGAGATCCTTGAACATTATGAATTTGCCAAGGACACCATTCTTCCAATATGTACCACCATTTACCAAAGACTTTTATAATCAGTCATGCATATAAGATAGGTTAAAAAAATTTTCAGACAAATGACCATAATTTAAATGCAGTCCCAAAGTTGTCAGAGCCATCAAGAATCCTATAACAGCCACAAGATTTACTAGGAATGGAGGAGGAACGTGTCTATATCTAGAAAACTCTCTGAAAAGGAGGAGCCATAATAGACATTTTATATCTGAGTTTTTCACACTTAAAACACATGCCTGTAAAATCATTTTGTGTTAATGTAAACATATTGCAAGACCTTTGTGTTTTATTTTTGTTTATTTCTTTACTGTTTTTATTCTTCAAAGTGTATTTGTGGAATACAGCTCTAGTTTTTAACTATGTGTACAGGACATCAGGTTTTATGTTCTAAATTAGAGTTTGCACAGTACGAAGCTTATAAACAGCTGGGATCTCACTTAAACCTCATAGCATCCCTGGGTGCGGGGTATTTTCCTTACCAGAGGATGATACCAGGCCCAGAAATTTGCCTTCAGTTGGTCACCGAGTGCTAGTATTTAAATGCAGGTCTATCTGACTCCCAAACGTATGCTCTTTCCTACCCTAGAAAGCTGCCATCTAGCAATCAGATGGTTAAAAAGTGCTTTCTTTCAGCCTGACTGACATTCCTAATAACACGTATATGCACAGGAGTTCACCCCTACCTCCGTCACACACACAGTCTAACTTATGTCTTGGGGACTCTCCCTGATTCAACTTCAATTATCTAAATTATCTGGAAATCACAAAGTACTTCAAAGTTATTCCCATGAAAAAATGCTCGCAAGGAACAAAGTAACATGGAAAACAAAAGCATGTGTGCTTTGGAGAAAGAGCTGAGGCATGTTAAAGTATAGACAGGAGATGTAAAAATTAAAGCATTAAATTAGTCATTTAATTTCACCAGTACTTGTTAAATATCTACTGTGTGCCGGCTCTATGCTTGTCTCAAAGCAGATTTCCAAAAATCCTTAGCTCCTCTTTAAAATTTGGAAGAGAGAGAGAGAGAGAGAGAGAGAGAGAGAGAGAGAGAGAGAGAGAGAGAGAGAGAGGAGGGGGAGGGAGAGAGAATATTTCTAGTTGCTCAGAAAAATTATTGCTGTTGTACACTGAAAAAATTTGGACTGAGAACTAAGGTTTAAGATTTGCCTTTAAAAAACGTGTTCTGAGCTTTCTGTGATCAAGCTGGACCTGAAATTTTTCCAAAATAATTCAGTGCCTCCTCTCCTTTCCCTTTCCTTATTTTTGTCTTTAGTTAATGTAAGATTTGATACTTCATAAGAACATTTATGTGTCTTACATCAAAAAAGAGTGAAAATACATTTAATGAGAAGAATGTAGCTTAGACAGTTTCATGTTCTGTTACTCATTTTCTAATGGAATTATTTTTCTGGTCCTGTTAAAGTCTGATTTTTGGTCCAAAGTCTGATCTTGTTTGTAAGAACAAACATCCACCCACCACACCCCACCCCCAAACATAGCATGCTATTATACCCACACTTAATTTATTTAAATCTCATTAATTAAATTTGGTAAATTTGCTTGTAATGAATTCAGCTCCATTGCTAATGAGAATGGTAGAAGGACTCTGGCAAAGCCAAGATTGTGTGTGTGTGTGTGTGTGTGTGTCAGTGTCCACATGCACACGCACATGGGTGTGACTGTGTGCAGGTGAGTGTATGCTGGTGACTGCAGGATGTTTATTTAAAGATGGAATCAGGGCTGAACAAGCATCCCTATCGGTAAACAATGCCAGTTTGCAGCCTGCTTAGAAATTACCTGGGACTGACCTGAAAAGGTTGCGCATGAAGTAGCCCCTTGGCTGTCCCATGAAGTGTCTGTTATCAGAAGGAAATGTGTACTTTTTGAGGTGAGATCAGTTCTGTGCTCTGAACCGAATGATTTTTCATTTTTTGTTCTGATAACAAGCTGGTGGTAAGCTTCACTGAACTGAGAAATTGTAAACTCTTAGAAAAGGCTGTCTAAAGATAACAATTCAATGTTTCTCTGTAATGTATTCTGGATGAATCTGATAATTTAAAGCCCACTTCACCAAAATGGGAGTGGTGCTTGCGTCCTCTTTATCTTCAATTATGTCTAATCTGTTCCTAATTCAAACACTGTGCTGATGTTGTCAGATCAAATATAGATTTTAAATGTTTTATGCTTCTCCTCTGGGAAGGTTTAAAATGTGTGTGAGCTGTCTGTCAGGACTGTGCCAGTTGAATCTAATAAAGTTTTAGATAAATTTAAAGGAAATAAAAGCGTACTTAAAAATGAAATGATTCATGGTTCATGAGATGGAACATGTTTAATGAATGGCAGTTGGGGAAAAGTTAAGGTGGAATCTCTGTGGATCACCTGCTTCACCTCTAAAGAGCTCTCCTTGAATAAATGCATTGTGTCTTTCAGCTTACCAGGCAGGAGTTCAGAAACCAATTTAAAATCAAGTCATCTTTGGACAAACAGGGCCTCATAAGCATATTGGCAAGGGGATTCTAATCCATGTTTTTTCATTCCACATGATGACACTCCATCATAGCAAGCAGATTGGAAAACAGAGTTGCAGTTTTCAATCACTGAATAGGATGCAGTTGTTACGGTTATTACAATTTTTTCCCCGCTGATTTCCGTAGATGAGCTCCAGGTATCTGAGTGATGTGGAATATCAAAGTGGAAACATATTTGAATATGGTATTGGGCATTGATTGTTAGACCTGGGACCTGAGGGGCCGGTGCCATGGTTACACTTACAGAAATATTTCCCTGATAAAACTTCTGAGATCTCTTCTTTATTTAGGGAAAGCAGGGAAGAAATGTTTTATTAGAGCTCAGACCATGTTTCTATCTTACAAAATTGCCATTTCATAGTCAGGAGTGTTAAACTGGGGCTTAAAGGTGAAGGCCCTGCAGCAGTTTGTCACTACATAGATTTTCCTTGGGTTTGTGTCTAATCTCTTCTGGACTGCCAAGGGGTATATCTATCTTTTGTGGCATGAGATATCTCTCCTTGTTTGGTTTTGGACAGATTGTTTGGAATATCCTTTATATGTTAATTAGAATTTGTGGTTAAAAGCAAAAGGCTTAGAAATTTTAACACCATAATCCTTCTAGGTCTCCATCCTCTTCCTCAAGTTTAAGAACAAGAGAAATATTTATCTAGAGTAAGATGCTTGCATGATAAAAATAGTGGGACTAAGCTGATTTCTAGGAATGAAAAAAAATAAATTTACTGATCTGTTTGCTCACTTTGACCCATTTACAAAACTGATATTTTAAAAAATCTAAGAAAAAGGCATTTCCTTCACTGATGACCCCCATTGCATCTTTCTTTTTTACGAAGTCTTAAGGTCAAGTTCCTATAAATAAGCAATATTTTTTTTTTCTCAGATTTTTTGCAAGAAAAATCTCTCCATTTATTTGTAGTGGAATTTCCGTTTGGTTTCTTTCTGACTGGTTTGTGTTTTCTGTCCATCTCAAGATATGTAGGGCTGTACTGTGAGGAAACAATTCTGTTTTCTGAAAGGGTATGTTAGGTTTTCCCACTGCGTACCAGTTATGGCTTTGTAACTGAAGTTACCACTGACATTCCAAATAGAAAGAAAAAGAGAGGATGTAAGCATGAGAGCAGAGTATGTGTGTTACACACGTGCAGGAGACTCTCTTCAAGGGGTTTCAGAATACCTGGGGTAGGTAGGGCCTTTAGAACAAGAACTGCTGCCTGTGGCCTTGTATGAGCCTAGGTTATATGATTTCTCTATACTCATCTTCGAACTCATTTCTCAGTTTCGACTCTGGTACAATTTTTGTCTGTGCAGTACAAGAAAGTGAGTTTATTTCCCTATGTGTCAGCCCTATCCCATTTAACTGACTCAGTAGGTCAGCCTAGTCTCAGTTTTACATTCTTGAAGAAAATCCTGTGTATTTCTTTTGAAAATAGAAGTCCTTTTTCATATAGTTGATATTTTTAATTTTTAAAAAATTTAGCACTGATGAAAAT